>JAMPIV010022257.1:130000-258050 GCA_024509875.1 Oreohelix idahoensis | reverse complement strand
GGGGGTGAGGGGTGGGGAGTGGTGGGGGGTGGGGGTGATGGGTTGGGGGGGGGGGGGGATGGGGGGGGGGGGGGGGGGAGATTGGTGGGAATGTGAGGAATTATGAGGGATGGGGGTGGGGGGTTATGTGGGGGGGGGATTTGGGTGGGTTGGGGGGGTTTGGTGGTTTGGTATGGATGTGCTGTGTTGTAGATGAAAGGGTGGGTATTTGGGGGTGTTTAGTATGTTGTATATGGGGGTTAGTGTGGTTGTATGATGTTGGTGGTATGTGGTGGTGTATTATTGGAGAGACCAGGGTTAGGTATGATTTGGGGGGTTATATGGGGGGACTTGTTGGAGGGTGGGATGTGGGGGGGTGTCTTGGTGTTGTGGATAAGAAAATTGGTATGTTTGAGATGGAGGGTTGTGGGGTGGTTATTGAATGGGGAGTGGTGCCAGATACTATGGATTGTGAGAACATGAGATAAGGAGTTACCATGTATGGATGGAGGTAGATGGTTTAGATTGGGGGTGTTGTAGGTTTAGATGGTTTGTTCTTGATGAGTATTCGTTGATTTATATGGTGATATTAGGGTCGGGATTTGAGCCCTAGACTAATGCCACAAATGAGAGCGATTTGTATGACAACGGTGATTCATTAGGATAAGTTGTTATTTTGAGTGTTGGAAGAGATGGAAGCTAGGTATTGATTGTGTAAGATCTACCAGGGTATAGTGCAAGTCTGATGTGACCAGTAGTTGATTTACACTTGGCTTGGGATGGGGGATTATTGGTTGACATTTAAAAGGGTGGGGGGTGAATATTGGGGGAGTGGGGGTGTGATTAGTGTGAACGTTATGTGAGTGAATTAGGTATATATTGGGGATTTACGAAAGGGGAGTGAGGAATCGGTGGGGATAGGTGTTGATATTGGGGGTTGGGGGGGGGGGAAGTTAGTGGTGAGTTTTGAGGCTCAGGGGTTACTATGATAAAGGACAGTTTTTAATATAATGGATAGCACATGAGGGGACACATTATGTACTACCTTTCTTCTGTGTCTTGTGTGAAGAGTTTTCCAACCCATTCTGAAAGGTATAGATTTATGGATTGGTGTCTCCACCTAGTTTTGGACTTACTCATGAGGGTAGAGAGCGAATGGTTGCTGGAATGGAAAGTGCAATGATTCAACCACAATGGGTTTGTGTACAGACTAAATAGAAAACAATGAAAGTTACACGTGCAACAACGATTCCCAAACAGCTATGACTGATGAATATGTGTACTCTCGCAGTGGCAGTATACTTACCTTAGTTAGCTCCCTTCTACCTGTGAGGTGTAGAGGTGTGGAAGAGAGAGCGCCAGACCATTCTATCAGCTGTCTTCTTCCTGGCCTGGTTCCATTCTAGTCCTCGGTCCTTCAAAGATTGTCTAATGTTGTCCTCCCAGCGGACTCTGGGTCGTCCTGGAGGTCTGGATCCCTGGCTCTTTGTTTCCTATGCTTGTCGTGGTAGCCGATCTTCTCCCATTCTGCAGACATGGCCAAACCATCTTAGTTGGGACTGTTCTATTTGGGTCTGCAGCGGATGGGATTTTAGGCCTTGACGGATCGTCTGGTTGCGGACCATGTCTCTTCTTGTTACTTCAACCACTTTCCTCAGATACCTCATTTCTGAGGTTTGGATCTGGCTTTTTGGGGTTGTAGTCATTGCCCACGACTCGCATCCATATGTCAAGACTGGGACATAGGTGGAGCGGTATACAGCCATCTTCGTTTTCTTACCAACCTCTTTCTTGCTGAGGAATCCACGATTTATGGCCTGAAAAAGTCTCCCAGCCGCTGCTTTTCGAGTGGCCAACTCTTCTTTGATGCCTCCCTTTCGGTCTATAATAGCTCCGAGATATTTAAAGTGGTCGACCTGCTCCAGGACCTGTTCTCCCAACTTAATCTGATGTTTTCTTTCTTCTCGTGATATCACCATGGATTTTGTTTTAGAGCTGCTTATTGACCATACCCTCTCCTTCTCCAGCTCCTTCCTTCCCAGACTTGCAGGTTGGATTTTGATAAGTTGGCAAGTATACTCGGTATAAAAAGGCCGTTGAGACAAAATACCCAGTACATGTGCTTGAAATGTCACGACTATCTAAAAACGACCGCCAACGAGCCATTGGTATGTTGGAGACCGGAATGAGCTCGCGGGCCATTGCCAGAAGGATGAATTGCCACCACAGCACTATTGTACGTCTCAATGAACGTTACGGAACCACTGGCAGTGCCCGGGATAGACTTCGGAGTGGCCAACCACGAGTTACTACCCCTGCGCAATATCGGTCATATTTGTGCTGAGTCACCTAAGGAATCGTTCTCTCCCGGCAAGTCAAACAGCAAGAGCAATAGTGGGTAGACGTGGGCAAGTCTCTCGAATGACAGTCATACGACCACTCAGAGATACAGCATTATTGCAAGACGACCTTATGTTGGGCAAAACTTTTTACTCACATGACATCGGCAGCAGCGCATGCAATGGGTAGAGCAACATGTCAGTTGGACTAGACTGAAGTGGGAATGCTGTCCCTATTCACAGACGAGAGCAGATTCAACATATCCTTGCTGATGGACTATGCGGATTTGGCGACGGTGTGGACAGCGGCTTTGCAGATTGCTGTGTTAGGTTCGTCAGCACAACCGATTTGGAGGTGGCAGTATTGACATTTGGGGAGGATTCAGTTTTCACCATCGCTTGCCTCTTCACGTCTTCCGTGGAAAATGTTAATGCTTCTCTGACATATCGAGATGAGGTTCTGGATGCTTTGGTTGCTCCTGCGTTCACAAATTATCCAGACTTGCAGCTTCTCCAGCAGGATAACGCACGTGCGCACACCGCATGCATTACGTAGCAATATCTACATCAGCAGAACATTGTGACGATTGAATAGCCCACCCTATCACCACACACACCCCCTATAGACCATCTGTCGGACGAGCTTGAACGCAGAGTCTACAGGCAAGGTTCTCCAGCTAATCTGCAACAGCTCGAAGCTGCTCTTACACGTGAATGGGACTTGGTTCCCCGGAATTTCCTTCAGAGACTTGTGCGTTCCATGCGGAGCCGCTGCCAAGCTTGTTTGCAAGCACACGGTGGACATACCAGATACTGAGGATAGTGTGAATGATTTTTTTATTGGTTGCATTTTTTGTTTTCTCCCTTGCCTGCACAGAATGCAATGCAATTTTCATAACAATCAAATGTACAAAATAATGACCAGCAATGGATTCATAGGAAAATGAATAAAGATTCCAAATATGTATACTTGTACACACTTATATTTACATTTCACACTCTGTTCCTGGATTATACAGGTGGTGCGTTTTTAATGTGCTTCAGTATATATATATATAAACTGTGGTTTCTTAAACCCGCTATCAGTTTTCGCACAGAATTTTGGATAGTCTAAGCACGTATTCTAGAACCATTGTGGAAGATGTGTTAATAGCATTTCGTGGGGATTGATTCATTTCTGATTTGTGGTAATAGAAATTAGCATTTACGTGATTTAATGTGTTAAGTTTTACCATTATAATTCACTTGGATTTTCTAGCTGTTAGAACTCGGGAATTAAAATAATGCGTAGTCATTTTTACCAGATGTGCAGTTAGAATGTAATTTCCCTCACCCGCTTTCTCACACAAGAAGAGACGGTTCTAGCTGAATGATTAAATGTTATAGGCGACTGATAGTGACATAAATAATATTCACGTTATATTTCATTGTGTGTATTTATAGCAAGTGCCTATTATTTACTACCATACGATGACCAACAGACGCCAACAATTTGTAAAAGCTATTAACGACAGGAGATATTTATGTAAGTGCGCATAAGGACAATTAAATAATAATTGACATTGTACGCTAATCGTTTACAGTCGCAAAGTAATGGCGGGTAGGAGGGTTGCATACCTTCATCCGACCTGAAATTGCAGCTCTGGCTAAAAGCGACGCGCGATAGGAAAGACTAAAAAAACACCATGTGCCTTTTAATTTTAATCAGGGACTGATGGAGTGGATAATAGATCGTCTTGTCCCCGTCTGTGTGCATATATGTAGATATATAGAATCAGTAACATTTTTCCATAAATGTTTCTTTAGAAACAGACCTGATCACAAGAGCGGCCAGCGGTCTTCTATTTTGATCCTTTTCTTCATTTACTGAATGGCTAATGTTGCGTGTTCTTGGCTTGTGCATCCCCAAGTTCATTTGTGAACAGGATTGGCCAAAGATATACCAGAATCATTTAATGTGTAAATTTAACTGGACTTATCAATACCCAGATATTTTTCCAGTTTTATCGGCCCACAGGGGTTGTGCAGAAATAATACCACTATCTGACTTTTGAAGTTTTATCGGCGGATTTATCGAGAAAGTTCCGCTGTTTCAAAATCGGCGCTCACCATAACCAAAGATCACGTTCTTCTACAGCAACTATTTAGTGGTGACATTTATTCATCCAGGGAAAATTCAACCACCAAATTCGGCGTCCACCTTATTAAATTTATTTGTCAAGGACTGGGGCCAATTTGGGCACTGAACACTGACATTATATATATATATATATATATATATATATATATATATATATATATATATATATATATATATATATATATATATACAGTAGAACCTCTATAAGTTGACCACCCAAGGGACTGTAGCAAACCGGTCAACATACGGAGGTGGTCAACATACGGAACGAGGCCTATTGTTCTGATACTTTACTACCTTGAACAGCTTATATTGGAGAATACAGTATCAAACGAAATCATACATAATCACAACACCAAATCAAATCATCAACATCTGTTTTATCATGGTTTAATCATTCTTTCTGAAAAACAGGAGTCAATCTTGGTCTGTGTCTTATTCTTATTACAAGCATAAGTGGAGAAAGCACTCTTAACGCTGGCTACACCATTCAACATACCTGGGCATTTTTCCACAGCAAATGACTTCAATTGCATTATTAGATGCCTGACAGCCTCTTCTTTTGGAGTCTCTGCAATTTCTGTGTCATCGTCACTTGCTTCTTCAACTTCACCAGCTGCTTCATGCCTTGTTATGCTTGTCTGTACTTCGGTCAATATCGCTTGGAACATTCCTTCTGGGTCAGGTTCATTACAGGTTGCCACCTCATCATCCATTGCAACAAAACCTTCAAAATCTACTCCTTCGAATTCTGCCATTGGCTATGGACTTTCCGATGGAGCTAAAACGTCATGCTCTTGGGTTGTGACAAATCCACATTTCTTGAAACACTTCTGTATCGTTTCCGGCTGAACTTTATTCCAAGCAGAACTGATCCAGAGGACAGCATCCAGAGCGTTAACTGATGCAGCGGATGAAGCTGCTTCCACAGGCGGACCACAGATCTGTGTTTTAGTAATGACCCGCTGATGGAGCTGGGCCCGGTAGTGCATTTTAAATGTTCTGATGATGCCTTGGTCAAGAGGTTGGGTTTTTGAGGTCGTGTTTGGAGGCAGAAATTTCTGTGTCACGTTTGTGAGAAGTTCCACTTGTGGGTGGCCAGGATAGTTGTCTACTGTCAGTAGAATAGACCGTTTCTTCTTCTTCATTTCTCGGTCGATGCCCCTTACCCACTCCTCAAATAGGGCGCCAGTCATCCATGCGGATTTGTTTGATCTCCAAGTGACAAGGGGGGGGCGGGGGGGGTCTTTGGGCTTCAGGTTCTTGAATGCGCGTGGCTGTTACAGAGAGTTTATTGATCATAAATTGCCTATATCTTCTTCTTTTCTTCCACCCGTGTCCTCTATTTATTATCACTCTTTACTTTGTTCCTGTATTTTTCGCATTTGTTCGTTTGCGAGAAATATTTTCTTTCCCACTCTCAACTTTACCGGTTTCGTTTTCTCATTTAGAAACGCCTTTATGACATAACGTGTCAGAGAGAGAGCGTTAAAATGCATTCTATTGCATTAGGTGTCAGTGGACGAAACTGTGACTTTCGCTTATCTCAGACATACGAGCAGACTTATGTCTGCACTTTCAGGTGTCATGCGCGTTTCTTCGACTGAGCGCTCAGGTGAGGTGTCAAACCCGACAGCTTCACGGTGCAGATTGAGACTTACCGTCTAGCATTTGCACCTGCCACATCGGTCATCAGGCTGAGCACCCGGCGAAGTGTGAAAACTGCCTCGGCATGGGAGTCAGGCTGTCTGAGACTCGCAACTGACACGCGCACTCTCGGTCAGTAGGTGGCAGTTACGGCATGCGTTAAGCTTACGTAGGTGGTAAGACGGAAAGGGGAGATAATTTCGTTTTGCGAATTAAACGTTCACCTCTTTGTCTGTTTGATAGATATTTACCAGAGTTGAAACTAGATTGTCATTCTTGCTCCTGAATTCGCAGTAGGCAGGACGTTTTCGTGCTAAGAAAATTAGCTGTATAGCGAAGTCGTAGTTTGTTCTGGGCAATAATTTTGCCGAACTTCTAGACTAGCAATAAATATAAGCATATAATTCTAAGTTTGTGCGATCGCCTGTAATTCTGTTTGGAGGTAAATATATTATATTAATATCTAGTATTTTGTGAAGTGTTTAAAGTGTTAAATCGCTTATTTTATTTCACTAGTTAGATTTGGTGCAGAGCTCTAAATTTATATAGCCTGTATTATTTTCTAGTGACGTGTTTCAGTGGAAAGCAGAATAAATTATAGTTCTAGCTGTAAACTCATTGTAGCTAAATAAATGAATTTACTGCTAAATAATCAGACGAGAATATTTTTTAAAACTAACTTATAAATGCTAGACGCCTCATGAGTGTTGACGGAATACGCAGGTATTCCTAATTCATGATGATTGATTTGTATATATAACTTATTTCACGGGAAAGTTTAAATGATAAGTCAAGCTGTACGCTTGCAGTTTTAAAATGTAAGTTATATTGAGTACATAATATGTAAAATATTTCATATTTGTTTTTCTTTATTCAGTGAATACTGGGTAACCCAAACTTTGCCAGCTTTTAGTACAGAGACATACCTGTGAAAAACATAAACATTTTTATCTTTTAACCACGTGGGTTTACAAGTTAACACCTGTCTGACAGTGCGTGTTTCTTCATAAATAGACAGAGTACAACTCTCACTAACGGGTTTTATTAAAGACTAAATGTTTATACTGGGCCTTTGAGCCAGATCAGATTTCTGCACAAACTCTATGTACACATTTAGCCGTTGTGGCAAGTAACATATTAACGTCAGTAACTTTTCGACATTGTTGACAAAGTGTGTGGTGAACCAAGATTATCTGTTGAGAGAAGTGGCCCACTGGTCATCTTCTTAATTCAGGGAAACCTCGTGTTCTGACACTGTGTGCCCGCTGAAAACCCTAACTCTTACCTCGTGAATAAGTGACATTAACTTAAATATGTAAAGAAAGAACGATCGCCTGAAGTGGACGCTCTCCGGACACGGTAAATGAGACCAATATCTGCAGAGCTGGGTATCCGCTTCATCTACAGATAGACAGATTAAGAGAAGTATACACTAAGGCCTGCGCCAGACGGCGAACCACGGCACTCTTTTAGGTAAGGTTGTGTGAATCAGGGCCCTGATGAAAGAACCAAGTGAAAGTAGACTGAAGGATGTTTTTTTCTTGTTTGAGTCACCCACGTTTGTAACTTTCTTTATGCAAGTTATTGCTAACAATATTTTCCCCTTTGAATAGAACAGAGTATCAAGTCTGTCCATACCTTAAAAGGGAAATATTAGACCTAATCCTATGAATCCTTGATTCCTTGGGGCTATCACTTTCTTCTAACAGGACTGTGGGCATACCTTGAGGGATAAGATCATACTGTGGGTCTATCATTTTTTTTTGGTACCATTTTTATTGCCTTTATGACTATTTGTATATGCTTTGATGTAATTTTATATGTTGTGAGAGAAGTTTATTCTGATAAAATAAACTACTCATAAACTTATTCCAGTGCGTTGGTCAGCTCGTTCCAAAATTTATGTATAATCATTGTTATAGTTTTCCCACGTCTGTGAGTCTAACTGTCGTCACTTGAATGTGCGTACACGTGAGTGGATAGAGATATATTAATATATATATATATATATATATATATATATATATATATATATATATATATATGTGTGTGTGTGTGTGTGTGTGTTTAGACTGTCTGACTCCTCTAAATCTGTCGTAGAAGATAGGCAGAGAGAGAGAAGATTTCTCGATCTCAGAGACAGGCTCTATCACAATTCTACCACCTCACTCGTGGAAATCTATTTTCTAATTACTATCTCTCACTGTGACTATCACTTATTCAAATCTATTCAGAAGGGACCAACCCAAGTTTAATACTCCTATCGAAAATCTACGACAAATGGGGTCTCGTCTATCGGGATTTTGAACTTTGAATAGGAAGACGAGACGACAAATATCAGCTCGTCGGTAAGATTCTTTATTCTGATATAGAGTACGAGTGTGATGTCTTGTAAGTTTTGTATCTTTTAAAAATAACTATCCCCTAGACAAATCGATCTGTTTATGGGCGTGCTGACCACACAAGTAATAACTTTTTTCTACGGCATTATTGAGCATTATACATTTGAGTTACAGGTTGATTTTGTCGGAATATATGTTAACTACTGATTTTGTAATACTAAACGCTGGTAAAGTTTGTGAGTATAACATTCACAGGGTTCTGAAGAAGTAGGTGTTTGAGCTAAGCTAAGGAGCGCGATCAGACTATACGTCCTGTAATCGCCTCCCTTACCCTAACTGTCTTCAGGGGGTGAACTTGATAGTGGATTAAAAATAAAGGGATTTTTTTTTCCTAAAATTTTTTGCAATAATTGTTTTGCTTCCACTGTAGCAACTTATTTTTCAGTGAGTAAATCTTAACTACCATTTATTTGGCGTAGTCGTCTGCATTATGTGCTTTATAGCCGATTAATAGCAGCGATAGTTAGATACTTATATTTTTGGAGGAGGTATCCCAGGTTATAAGTATATCATCTTTTGTTTGGTATTTTCTCGCAAGTGGTAAGGAACCAGTGTATCTTTTTCTTATTTTCCTTCTCAACAAGTCTCAGTCACTGACTTATTATGGCAGAGAGGGCAAAGCTTAGACAACTCCTCAGAGACGAAGCGAGAGAGGAGGGACTGGAAGGAGAGGAAGCAAAAGCGTTTGTCAGAGACGAATTTGAGAGATATGATGCAGAGAGGAAAGCAGCTGAAGCTAAAGTGGAAAAAGAAGAACTAAGGAGGAAAGAAGCAGAAGCTAGGGAGAAGTAAAGGGAAGACCGTCTATTAGAGCAGAAGACAATTGAGGCAGAAATGGAAGCTCGCAGGGCACAGCAGGAGGAAAAAGAGAAGGAGAGACAGCATGAGGAAAGAGAGAAGGAGAGACAGCATGAGAAGGAGAGGGAACAGAGACAGCACGAATTGGCGCTTAAGACTCTAGAATTCCAAAGTCGTGGTGCTGCCTCTATCTCCAGCAATGGAGAGTCTACTTCTCATTCCTCTGTAACTGATCCTCTTAGCACACAATCTACTCATCTCACTGCTATGTCTTTTCCGCTAGAATCTTTCCCTTGTCCTAATGAGAAGATTGACACGTATCTAGAGAAATTTGAGAAAATTGCAACTCTGTACGGTTTAGAGAAAAGCAGTGCGTATGATGTTTACACCAAACTGGAAAGTGGCCAACAAGACAATTACGACTTGTTGAAGAAAGCTTTGCTTGAGCGTTTTGAAATGAATGCTCGCAAATTTTTGCAACTGTTTCGCAACAGCAGGACGGAGAGCTCTGAAACTTTTCAGCAGTTCTCGTATCGTTTAAAGGGATACCTGACAAAGTGCCTGAGCTTTCACAGCTCCCCTCTACCTATGAAGGTCTGGAGGAATTTGTTTTAACGGAACAAATAAAGAACACCTTGTCTGCAGATACCCGGAGATTTCTAGCTGAGCAGTGTGCAGAAAAGCTTGAAGACATCTTAGAAAAGTCTGAGCGTTATCAAAATGCGCTGGCTGAACTGCCGGCCACAAAACGTAAACCGACAGAGGAGCATTTTCGAAAGAATAATCTGGACCAATCTTCTCATGCTTCTAATCAGAATAACCACAGAGAAACTGGACCTCAAAACCCCCCTCCTGAAAAATCCAAGTTCTACAAAAACAAGTACCCCAACCACAGTAAACAGTCTGATTAACCCGACCGCCCTTCATGGCAGCGCAGCCAGAAAGGACAAGGTGGCAAAGGGAGAACCCCTGCGCACGGGACAGATGATCAGACCGAGCACACCGAGCCTAAACGCATCGGATGCTTATTAACAGTCTCGCAAGGCGGAATTATTGACAGTGATTCCCAACCTGTAGAGGGAGACAGACCCTCTACGCGAGGTACTGTTACTTTGAACGGTTCTCAAACTTTTTGTTTATTTGACACGAGTCTTTCTTATGATTGCATTGTTGCCAGACACCTGGTTAAACCCGGTCAAGAGACAGGAGAGACCGTCAAACTTTGTGGAGTTTCTAAGAGTGATGCACCTACAGCGCTTCCCATCGCATTGGTGGATATACACTCTGACTTTGTCAGAGGTGTGATCAAAGCGGCTGTTATGGATGACCCCATCTACCCAGTCATACTTGGCGGTAGATACGTGTCTATTGGGAAACCGGAAGAGCCGATTGTGGCAGCAGTAACTACAAGAGGGCAAACCAAGAAGGAACGGGAGCCTGCGCCTAATTTGATATCTATGGAACTTAAAGAAGCGCAATACAAGGAGCCTACTTTGGCACCCTGCTTTAGGAAACTGCCCATGGCTAAGGAACCCAGACAGCACGGGGACATTTTTTCTAAGGATGGCGTACTTTATAGGAGAACGGGCAAGCCTGACCAAGGTTACAACCAGCTCCTAGTACCGAAACAGTACAGAAGCCAAATCCTAGAAATGGGGTACTCTCTTCCCTTCAGCGGACATATGGGACAGAACGCCACAAACCAACAGATAACCACTCATTATTGGTGGCCAGGAGTAAATACTGATATTATCAGATATGTCAAATCCTGTGCCCAGTGCCAACGTGTACCACCCAAGCAACGGACATCCCCAGTCTCTTTGGGTGAAATGCCAACAGTAGGAACACCATTCGAACGGGTTGTGATCGACATTTTAGGGCCTTTCGAAAGGACTAAAAGAAGGAACAGGTATATCCTGACCTTAGTCGATAAATGCACTTTATGGGCAGAAGCTATCCCGCTAACATGCGCAGATGCCAAGCATGTCGCAGAAGCCCTAGTGCAGATTTTCACTCGGTTGGGATTCCCTCAGCAAGTGCTGACGGATAACGAATCCCCATACCGAAACCTGTTGATGGATGAGATCGTGAAGATCTTGAGGACCAAACACATCTACACAAAGCCTTATGCTCCGGCCGGAAATATGCTCGTGGAACGTGTTAATGGAAACCTCAACATGATGCTAAGTAAACTGGCACAAGTGAAACCTGAAGATTGGGATCTTTGTATTCCTGCAGCTTTATTTGGCTACAGAGAATCTCCTCATACTTCCACAGGATTTCCGCCAGCTACGCTTTTATTCGGCAGACCCATTAAGGGCCCGCTTGAAGCCTTACTTTGGTCGCTGACAGACCAGAAGGCTGATGAGACAGTTGTCTCAGCAAGTAAATATGTTTCGGATTTAAAAGGAAGGTTGAAACTAGGATGGGACCTAGCAACGACTAACTTTAAGCGAGCACGCACAAAGCGCGCTAACCGATACAAGAAAGTCGCGAAAGAGAGAGAACTGGAAGCAGGAGAGAAAGTTTTGGTGTTACTCCCTACCGGAAACAACCAACTGAGGATCGGATGGCAAGGGCCGTTTACCGTCCTGAAAAAGATTTCTAAGGCTAACTACCAGATCTCTATTCAAGGAAAGGAAAAGGTTTTACATTTAAATCTGTTAAAGAAATTTTTGAAAAAACCAGGGCCAACCTCCGACCATCTCCTGACGATCGCCAAAACTGACGAAGATGACTATAGTGGCAGGGAAATTCCACCGCTATCACACGAAATCTTTCAAAAATGTCAGAAGCAGCGACGCTCTTTCAAGCGCATGGGAGACATTCCAGAGGAAGGAAACTTTGGGAGTAGACTTGAGTAGGAATTGGGGAGAGGGAGGGGGGAGATGAGATGGAAGAGGACAGACACCCTGAAGCTACGGATATAGGAAATTTATTCCCATAACGTAGACATAGAGTGATTCCATACCTTAAAGAGAGACGTTCTGTCACAGAGGGTTTATTGATCATAAATTGCCTATATCTTCTTCTTTTCTTCCACCCGTGTCCTCTATTTATTATCACTCTTTACTTTGTTCCTGTATTTTTCGCATTCGTTCGTTTGCGAGAAATATTTTCTTTCCCACTCTCAACTTTACCGGTTTCGTTTTCTCATTTAGAAACGCCTTTATGACATAACGTGTCAGAGTGAGAGCGTTAAAATGCATTCTATTGCATTAGGTGTCAGTGGACGAAACTGTGACTTTCGCTTATCTCAGACATACGAGCAGACTTATGTCTGCACTTTCAGGTGTCATGCGCGTTTCTTCGACTGAGCGCTCAGGTGAGGTGTCAAACCCTACAGCTTCACGGTGCAGATTGAGACTTACCGTCTAGCATTTACACCTGCCACATCGGTCATCAGGCTGAGCTCCCGGCGAAGTGTGAAAACTGCCTCGGCATGGGAGTCAGGCTGTCTGAGACTCGCAACTGACACGCGCACTCTCGGTCAGTAGGTGGCAGTTACGGCATGCGTTAAGCTTACGTAGGTGGTAAGACGGAAAGGGGAGATAATTTCGTTTTGCGAATTAAACGTTCACCTCTTTGTATGTTTGATATATATTTACCAGAGTTGAAACTAGATTGTCATTCTTGCTCCTGAATTCGCAGTAGACAGGACGTTTTCTTTCTAAGAAAATTAGCTGTATAGCGAAGTCGTAGTTTGTTCTTGGCAATAATTTTGCCGAACTTCTAGACTAGCAATAAATATAAGCATATAATTCTAAGTTTGTGCGATCGCCTGTAATTCTGTTTGGATGTAAATATATTATATTAATATCTTGTATTTTGTGAAATGATTAAAGTGTTAAATCGCTTATTTTATTTCACTAGTTAGATTTGGTGCAGAGCGCTAAATTTATATAGTCTGTATTATTTTCTAGTGACGTGTTTCAGTGGAAAGCAGAATAAATTATAGTTCTAGCTGTAAACTCATTGTAGCTAAATAAAGGAATTTACTGCTAAATAATCAGACGAGAATATTTTTTAAAACTAACTTATAAATGCTAGACGCCTCATGAGTGTTGACGGAATACGCAGGTATTCCTAATTCATGATGATTGATTTGTATATATAACTTATTTCACGGGAAAGTTTAAATGATAAGTCAAGCTGTACGCTTGCAGTTTTAAAATGTAAGTTATATTGAGTACATAATATGTAACATATTTCATATTTGTTTTTCTTTATTCAGTGAATACTGGGTAACCCAAACTTTGCCAGCTTTTAGTACAGAGACATACCTGTGAGAAACATAAACATTTTTATCTTTTAACCACGTGAGTTTACAAGTTAACACCTGTCTGACAGTGCGTGTTTCTTCATAAATAGACAGAGTACAACTCTCACTAACGGGTTTTATTAAAGACTAAATGTTTATACTGGGCCTTTGAGCCAGATCAGATTTCTGCACAAACTCTATGTACACATTTAGCCGTTGTGGCAAGTAACATATTAACGTCAGTAACTTTCCGACATTGTTGACAAAGTGTGTGGTGAACCAAGATTATCTGTTGAGAGAAGTGGCCCACTGGTCATCTTCCTAATTCAGGGAAACCTCGTGTTCTGACACTGTGTGCCCGCTGAAAACCCTAACTCTTACCTCGTGAATAAGTGACATTAACTTAAATCTGTAAAGAAAGAACGATCGCCTAAAGTAGACGCTCCCCGGACACGGTAAATGAGACCAATATCTGCAGAGCTGGGTATCCGCTTCATCTACAGATAGACAGATTAAGAGAAGTGTACACTAAGGCCTGCACCAGACGGCGAACCACGGCACTCTTTTAGGTAAGGTTGTGTGAATCAGGGCCCTGATGAAAGAACCGAATGAAAGTAGACTGAAGGGTGTTTTTTTTCTTGTTTGAGTCACCCACGTTTGTAACTTTCTTTATGCAAGTTATTGCTAACAATATTTTCCCCTTAGAATAGAACAGAGTATCAAGTCTGTCCATACCTTAAAAGGGAAATATTAGACCTAATCCTATGAATCCTTGATTCCTTGGGGCTATCACTTTCTTCTAACAGGACTGTGGCATACCTTGAGGGATAAGATCATACTGTGGGTCTATCATTTATTTTTTTGGTACCATTTTTATTGCCTTTATGACTATTTGTATATGCTTTGATGTAATTTTATATGTTGTGAGAGAAGTTTATTCTGATAAAATAAACTACTCATAAACTTTATTTCAGTGCGTTGGTCAGCTCGTTCCAAAATTTATGTATAATCATTGTTATAGTTTTCCCACGTCTGTGAGTCTAACTGTCGTCACTTGAATGTGCGTACACGTGAGTGGATATATATATATATATATGTGTGTGTGTGTATGTGTTTAGACTGTCTGACTCCTCTAAATCTGTCGTAGAAGATAGGCAGAGAGAGAGAAGATTTCTCGATCTCAGAGACAGCCTCTATCACAATTCTACCACCTCACTCGTGGAAATCTATTTTCTAATTACTATCTCTCACTGTGACTATCACTTATTCAAATCTATTCAGAAGGGTCCAACCCAAGTCTTAATACTCCTATCGAAAATCTACGACAGTGGCTTTGCCGATTTACCAATCACCAAGGGCTTTAGTTTCTCTCCGGTTGAGCTAGCGCAAAGCATAACTGTGAAACGTTCTTTGGAAAGTTTTCCGCTCTTACATGTGTCACCCTTCATGGCGAGGCTCCTGTCAGGCATGGCCTTGAAAAAGAGTCCGCACTCGTCAGCATTAAAGTCGTCGTCGTCTTTGAAGCCTCTGGCGAAGTAAGGAAACTTTTTGATGAACTCTTCCACAGCTTCTACTGGAACTTCATTGGATTCCCCACACAACACTTTCTGGGAGATCGCGTGTCGCAGTTTAAATTTCTCGAGCCAACCACTTGATGCTTGGAAATCTTCTGCTACCCCGAATTCCCTTGCGAATTTTTTAGCAACTTCTTGAATCATCGGCCCGGAGATTCGGGCGTTAACTGCCCTCATTTGTTTGAACCAGTTTAATGTGGCATCATTGACTTCATCTAGGGGAGTTTTCATCCTTTTCCGCTGTAGATCTCCGCTTTCCTTACCACATCTCTTCAAGTACTCATGTTTACGTTTTTGGATGTTGCTAACTGTGGTCTTGCTAACCCCAAAATGTTCTGCCGTCTTTCTTTGGCTGCTGCTTTCCAGAAAATGTAGAAGATCAACCTTTTCCTTCATTGTCAGCTCCTTGAGTTCTTTCCTTTGGGCCATCAAAAAGGTTAGGTTAATTTTGTCAACGATAAAGTGTATAAAACACAGTCTGAGAGAGAACTTACAGTTTAGTAGTTGAATTACTATCAACCGGCAGGGCAGTCATAGCAAGAATGAAGATTTTGCTTAGAAATTGGTCTTTTTATACTGCATGTTTGCGAAAAAATCAAAGAAGTTAGGTTAATTTTCTTTGTCGGCATGCATCATTCGAAAAGCGGTCAGAAAGCCTGTGCCGACAAAATTCAAAGACACTGATTTTTAAAAAAACTGGTAATAAAGGGTAAGTAATAAAGGGTAAAAAAGTAAAAAAGGGTAAATTACTATTGTGTGTCATAGTCCAAGTGGTCAAGATACAACTTACAGAGGTGGTCAACTTATAGAGGTCGTCTTCCATTGAGTACATGTGGTGCGTGTCCGGTCTATGAAAATGTGGTCAATGTAGGGAGGTGGTCAACTATGGAGGTTCTACTGTGTGTATATATATATATATATATATATATATATATATATATATATATATATATATATATATATATATATATATATGTATATATATATATATATATATATATATATATATATATATATATATATATATATATATATATATATATATATATATATATATAGGATAAATGTAATTCCAAAGGGATATCACCAAGAGTAGGTAAAGAGTGATTGAGTGGCCACATATGACGGAGAGAGAGTGAATATTTTTCTTTCTTACAGGAATTTTATCATCCTTGATTTTGCTTTAACATTGTTTACTTTACTGAGTAGCATTTATTAGGAACTTCGTTTACCTTACTGTCTTTTCTGTAACATAGTGCTAACCTTTGATCTTTGGGTTATTAACTTTTTGGGTTCTTTTCTCAAGAGGGGAAGAGCACAGTTATTCTGTTATTTTCCTATGTATGTAAAATCTGATTTTATTTGATCTTTCTTTAGATATTTGATGTTGTCAAGTTTAATGATAATAAACAACAAAGAAAACTTGCTTGTGTTTTTTAGTCAGACCCATACCCAATTAACCGTATTTTTTTTACGTTTGTGTGTCGTGTTTTTACATAGTTATGTGTGTGTGTGTAGTTAAACTTATATTTCAATGCATAAGGAGGGGCAAGATTGTCTTGTACTAAATTATAGTCGTATAGATAGGATGGAACAGAGAACCTTACTCATTCCATAGACATATCTTCTCCTTAAACTATCACCTGTGAAAATCTATTTCTCACACCTTTCTCACGTACTTATCAACATCCACTCTACTCAGACGGGCCAAAAATAACTCTCAAGCCTATCCGTACGACAGCCATCCGTTTAATTCATTTTCTTGTCTTCTTGATCCCTTCCTCGTCTGTTTTCATTTCTCTTCTCCGTGGGTTTTTACATTTCCCTCTATCCTCTTACCCTGGTGATTCCACAGCAGGGACTGACTTGTAATGCTATCACCTGGTTTTGTTATATTTTATACTTTCTGTTTTTAATCCCAACATAAACAGACGTTACAGATAAAAACTGAAAACAATGCGATAAGAAGAGCATGCACGCACCTTTGTTCTGCTGTTTCTCGGCGTCTGTAAACTCAGGTAGTCTGCTCACGGGTAGACCCTGACGGGCGCTCTTCTTTCCGATGTTCTCTTTCATAACCTCTGGATAGTCGCCACTGCCAGCATATATGGCGTTCCCAAACCTAGAAAGAAGAAAAATATCCAGTATTTTTTGTTTTCGATTGAAAATTTATATGCGTGTGTGAGAGAGCGTGCATTTTTTGTACACTAGCTGTAAGTACCCGGCGTTGCCCAGATTTTTTCCTCGTAACTGTATTGGAAACTTATGAAAAGTCAAAATCAAACTATACTATTTTGATATTCGAGTGAAAATGAATTTTCATTTAAGTTAATGACTACTGCTTTAAGTGACTATCATTGTGCCTTGTTTACAGTAATTGCAAATGCAAGCAGCATAAAATACTATTATTCCTTTAGTTCCACCGGAAGAGTGATTTCACTTTGCTTTTCACTTTGCTTCCGAGTTTTTCCAAAATACTCTTATTTCTTATGATGGAATCGCAAAAGCAGTTTTATTCTGCTTCCGAGTTTTAGCAACAAGCAAATTAATAAGACACATTTTCCCTTTCCGACCTGGCGCACCAAGAAAGAATAGTCCAACTCATCCTTTTTTAACGTATTTACTATTGTTTTTCGTAGCACGTTCTTTTCAAACATATACACATTATTGCTTGTAAAACAAACACGATTATTATTTTATGTCATACATACTTCAAATATAAAAGACATAGTGATTGTGTTGAGCTGTATTGTTTAAATAAAAGTTTCTCTTTCCGGCGAGACACGACCCATTCAACCTAAACATACGGATAACGAATGTTATATTAGGACACAGCATAATAATAAATTCAAATGTTATCTCAGTGTTAACATACGGCTGTGAGAGTTGGAAAATAACAAAATCATTGGAGAACAAGCTGAATACATTCGAGAACAAATGTCTTAGAAAACTCATGAACATCAGTTGGAAAGAATTCAAGACTAATCGACAAATAAGAGAAGACTCTAGGCAGAAATATGTCTCCGACTATATAAGGAAAAGACGATGGTCATATATCGGTCATGTCCTACGAATGCAAAACAACAGAATACCACTACAGGCGCTCACTTGGGTTCCTGAGGGTAAGAGGAAAAAAGGAAGACCAAAAGAAACACTCAGAAGAACAATAATAAGAGAAGGAAGAACGTTGGGCCTAAATAATGTGCAAGAGCTAAGAGGAGTGGCGTCACAACGAACAACCTGGAGAGCACTGGTTTCTGCCTTATGCGCCGTGTTTGGTGCTTAAAGAATTTATTATTATTATTATAATAAAATAGCAGCTAATTTTGTCAGAAGCGTTCGTGACGCTCCCTAAAATAGTAACACTCGACAAAGAAAAGTGCGCAAAGCACGGTGTGCAACGTGAACGGCGTGGGTGTTCAGACTTTTAACATCGGATGTAAAACAAATATTTTGGTTTTTTAATACTCTCCCGAAAATACAAAGAAAAGTGCGCAAAGGTTGGTATGCATGAGGCAATAACATACCAAAGTGAATTGTATCTGATAAAGAGACAATTGTAGCAAAATAGATTAAATATGTATCTTCGTGTACAAGTGTTTAGAGATGTATAAATACCCATAGTTGATGTCAAGCTGTATTTTGTCTTTGTGTCGAAGCGCGCTATTTTCATCCTCGACACAGGGTCCGTCGGTTATATTAGAAGCATGCCCAAATATAAAAGATCTTATAGTCTGGCTGACATATGTTTTGCTTGCTTCTAATGTGTGTTATACGCTACCTTTGATCACTGGCTTGTTTTAAGAGAACCGCGTTACTCTGAGTCAAAGCTCATACTTTACTAAATGGGCATAAGGTAATTGAAAACTTAATCATATATTACTAAGCGTAAAGGCCTTCATGGACATAATTTAAAAGGCCACATAAAAATAATTTGTTCAGTTAAAGGTGTAATGACTTACTGCGGAGAGTCCTTATTCTATTTAACTTCTCTTCTTTGAATTATTCTTTCGCATCAGGCCATTCTACCATGTTGTTATTTTGTTTTCGCTGCTGCCTTTTTTTCTTCGTTTCTTTGCGTTCTTTTCTACCGGCTGCATGGAGAGGGGGAACATGCTGCATGGGCAACAGCTTGATCTCCATATACTTGTGCCCAAGCTCGCGCCCTGGAGCGGACACTCCAGCTTCAACCTATAGGTATCAGCACAACACGGGAAGTAGCATTTACAGGTTATAAACATTGTTTCCCAATTGGTCTAGGGTATGGCGCCAGGGGCTACTTCGGACAGCGGGAGAGGTTCTAGGATCTCACTGGACAGCTACCGCCTGCTTCAAGTTGGGCAGCCCCCAGATATACGGGGCCACCACAGATTGGGCGAAAAAAAGCTCAACAGCAAGCAGAAGAGAGGAGAAAACGTAGGAAGGAACACCTGGAAAATAAGCAGCTGAGGGCTGTCACCTCAGGTGCGCATTTCCCTAGTCAGTTATGACTGAAGGGGCTATTATTATTATGATGTCTGCTGACTTTTATTCCCTCCGAGTCATTTTCTGCACGAAGAATAAGGAGACTTTAGATCTTAATATGAGACAAACACAAAGGTATGTTATCAGGCACTCGTACGAAATAAAGAAGTAGAACACTAGACAACAGAAAACAACAGACATGAGTGGCTTACCCAGGATTCAAACCCTGTACCTTCCGTGCGACAACTCCGCCTAGCTATGCAAGCGAATCACACTATCCTCCCTGCCATCTACGCATCACTAAAAAATGATGCTTCGATGACAGGTCTTAGTGCGAACCACAAGACATAACACCAGAAGTTTAGCATGGGCAGTTCAGCCTATTAATGACGCAATCACTTATGTTGTTTTCCTATTATACAGTATAGGCCAGTCCACACAAGACAAAGACCTTGATACTGACTCCCGGAAATGATAGTAGACTTAGAACAGTAAGATCGAATCATCATTTTTTGGTGATGCGTAGATGGCAGGGAGGATAGTGTGATTCGCTTCCATAGCGGAGGTTAATTGTGCAAGGTGTCAACAGTTGGTCCGTGTGGGGATGTAAAGGAGAGCAGAATTTCTTGTGAGGTTGGCAGTATTTGGGCTCTGGTGACTGCCTGTGTTGTTGTCAGAAGATATTAGACCGTCAATATTTATTGGTATTGGTAGTGTCAATAGGTTGGTAGCAGTATTTGGACTCTGGTGACTGACTGTGGTGTCGTCATAAGAGATTAGATCGTCGGTGTTTGTTGGTATTGGTAGTGTCAATAGTGGTGGTGGCATCTTATCGCAACCATTGTCGTACATGTAGCCAACCTGCAGCAGTGTCATCGTTCGTACTGCTCTACCTACCTGGTGAACATTACATTCCCGCGTTCCTGCCAAGTTCTGTCGTCATCATGCCTTACCGATGTGCCTTTCCAGTGGGAGCCTACCCATGCCTTTTTTGTGGCCCTAGTACCGTTTGAAGGGATGCCAGGTACCGACGCCTGCTGAGCTGAGTGGTCATGGAATATACTGTGCTGAAGAGTGAAGACTGCTGGGTCCTCCTAAGAAGTGGCGTAGTGTATTGAACTGTACTTATATATTGTATGCATCACCGTGCCAAAGGACTTGTTCGTTGTTATCTGGCACAGAGACTAGTGAAGAAGTCTTGTCATCAGGACATTATTGCGGATACGGTCGTTATTATTGCTGTGGACAGTGCTGTGATAACACCGTGAAGAACATTTTTTACGTTTTGATGTTTACAAGTTTGTGGAGACTAGTTCGTGCTGTTTTCATCTACCATCATCTGTGTCTGAGGAGCTACGTGGAGGTGCATCGCTGGATCGTCAGTTAAGTTATTGTTTGAATATCTGTGTATGATTTGTTGTATTTTTTGTTTGTTTTTTCCTTCCTTCAAATTTTCCTTTTCTGTCTATCCATCTGGTTCAACTTATCGTACAGTCTGGTCTTCTAGATTAGTGGGATATTTCTGTTGGGGTCGTGTTAGGCTAGCATAAAGCAATAAGCATTTTGCTGTGTCAACGTCTGTTTCTTGAGGTATTCTTATTTGTTTTTTTGTTTTGTTTTTTTCTCTGTTGTTTTTCCTTCCTTTTGTTTTGTTCTTTTTCTTCGCTTTCTTTGTGGAAACTTAGTCTGTGTCTTTATAGGGTGTTAGTTAGTTACGTGGGATCTGTCACTCTGATGTCCTTTCACTTGGGGTCATTATTATTATATCCATAGTAAATCAATTGATATGTTATAGTGTTATTATTGCTTAAATGTTATTTAGTTTGTTTTGATCGGTATGATTTAGTAAGTGGCTAGTTAAGGAGATAGCTCTTAGCACTTCATTGTTAAGTGTAGTTGTTGTTCTAGTCTGCTGTGTTTTATGTTATATTTGTGAGTTCAAGGGTGGACGGGTGGCGAGTTTAATTCTTCCTTTTCTTACTTGTGGGAAAAGATTGGATTAGACTGATGTCTTCTAGGGTGTGGCTGCGTGTGTTTACTGGTGGAGTCAGGCAGAAAGGTTTCCTGCGACATTGCAGTGTTCTTATTTTAAGTCGTACCTTCGTGTATGATGCTGATAGATAAGCTGCTTAGGCAAGTTTACAGTGGTTTTTCATTATTTTATGTGATGCCAAGATTGGCCGTGTGAGGCCTTATTGTGTGTATAAATAATTAAAGGGAAGTACCATTTGAATGTGTTATTTATTATGTCAGCCATTGTTGTGTGGTTGTACCATTGGAAGAACGAGCCTTTATTTGTTATTATAAAGCCACATTGCAGTGGTGTAACCAGTTGAGTGTTCTCCAAGATAAGTGGTTCCTGGCACTAAGACAAAAAGATAATGGACACTGTAAACACGTTGCAGAAAATAGATAAGAAAGCACAGAAACGAAGAAAAAAGGCAGCAGAAAAAAAAAATAACAACATGGTAGAATGACCTGATGCGAAAGAAGAATTCAAAGAAGAGAAGTTTGTGTAGAAATCAGTCGTGCAATTTTATAACTCTCATCCACTCCGGCAGTACCACTTCTTTTCTTCAATTTTCTCACTCATCGTCCCATTATTTGGCATATTTATTGTCCTTACATTCTTTTACTGTGACAACTCCCCAGATGTATTTACGTTCCACCAGGTGAACTGTGGTGACCGTTTATTATCTCTGAAATTTATTTTACAAATGTGAATTAGACATGTTTTTCCTGCTAGGTAGTTAATAATGAGGACACCGACCTCAACATATGAAAATACTTTATTCATGAACCACTGAAGCAAGCGCTGGTGAGTGTTTCTTGCTAGTCGTGCGGAAAACCGACAGCAGAGGTGACCCCAGACTCCGACTGGAGCAGGGATCAGTGATGATTACATCGCATGTGCCTCATGTGTATTATATAATTTTGTGAGATATATGTAACTTGTTAATGTTAGTTCCGGCTTAAATCGTTATTAGCGCTGTCCAGACACATTTTCCCAGTTTAATACCCAGAAGATTACTGGTGATTTTTAATCATCTTCCTTGAGCTACGCTGTGTACTCAAGAATTAAATTCTTCTGAGAGATTAACATTGCTAGGTGGACAGCGAGAGGATGAGCCTGTTAAGCTTCCAACTCAGTGTACTTAGCAGAGGTATTTGTCTTTCTATTTGTCTAAAAACGTTCGTGGTTACAAGCTGTCAGACGGTTTGAAGTACTAACGTTACTACGCCGCTAGTGTGAGAGAAGAGCATCAACACTGGCCGCCTACATTGGACGAGTTATCTGGAAAAGTGTACTCATCACCAAAAAGAAGTGAAGGAAACAACGGCGACTGGACTCACCTAGATCAGTTAAGTCCTGATTAAAAGGCATCAGCAAAACGGACGTTTATTACTCCCCTATTAAGTCTCTATGAAGACGCTTTCATCTAAAATTTCACCAATCTTTCCATATTTTTTATTAACCTGTTAAAGACTAATTCACTATTAAATTTGTTACATGTTATGTTTAAAACTAAAAACACATAGTTGATTCAGTTATAACATATGTGAAAGCAAACGTAAGAGCACTACTAATATATATATATATATATATATATATATATATATATATATATATATATATATATATATATATATATATATATATTTACCTCTAAAGAGAGCTATACCATTATAAGTGGAAACTCGCTGAATTAACTCAGCTGGGGGCTTGAACGGACTGAAAACGATTGCTTAAATCCTTCGCAAAAGGCGACGGATCAGATATAAGTAAACAATTGTTCGGCCCAATGCAACATTGTTCTTGACTTCTGAAAATATCTTGTGAAATTCCCTTAAGGTAGAAGCGTCATTACCCTTCTATCTACATCTCTGCCAAGAGTTATCTTGTGCGAAGGTAGATACCTATGACGACCCATTTAGATACTCTTGAGTTTTGGCCACAGTTGGACTCCAACTGCAAAGCAGGGGAGGCAATCCGTGACAAAGTTAAATAGAATAATGACTCTCCGCAATAAGCCATTACACCTTTATCTGGACAAATTATTTTTATGTGGTCTTTTAAATTATGTCCATGAAGGCCTTTAAGCTTAGTAATACATGATTACTTTTTCAGTTACCTTATGCCCATTTAGCAAAGTATGGGCTAACACTGGTTAAGCAAACAGAGTAACGTGGCTGTCTTGGAACAAGCCAGTGATCAAAGGTAGCTTATTACACACATTAGAAGTAAGCAAAACATATGTCAACCAGTCTGTAAGGTCTTTCATATTTGGGCATGCTCCTAATATAACCGACGGACCCTGTGTCGAGGATGAAAGAAGCGCGCTTCGACAAAAAGAAGGAAGAATTTAGTTTCCTTGGGCGTGTCATGAAGATACGAAAGGTCAAAGTTTATCGTGACAACAGGAAAGATCGACAGAAAAATAGATAGATGAGAAGATACAGGACAATTTGAGATCATAACGTCAGTAACATAATTGATAAACGGTACTGGAGGCTAGAAGTTGTAGACAGACATGATCACCTAGGACACCAGGCATGGAACTGGAAGAAAAAGAAGATTGCTAACGCTCTATTATGTTTCTTACCATCCTATTTTAAATTGTATCGCCCTGTCGGCAGCGACGGCATCTTCTAGTGAGTCAGTCAGCGGCTCCTTCCACTCGATGTCCAGAGTTATTCCAACCTTGCCTGATGAATTGTAAATGTTACAAGAAACATAATCATGTAGAGTTTTTTGTTACTAAGTGTTGTAAGAAACACAAACTTTTAACGATTTTTTTTAAAACTAAGCGTTATAAGAAACATAAACGTAACGATTTTTTTTTTAACAAAGTGTTATAAGAAACATAAGCTTGGCGAGTGTTTGTTACTAAGTATTATAAGAAACATAAACTTAACGAGTTTTTATTAATAAGTGTTATATGAAACATTGTCACCGTGGGTTTTGCCCAAGCATTATTCATGCTATTGTTAAAGTGAGATAAACAGTTGGAACAGCTCACAAGAGAAAATAATGAATAAAAATAGTGGTATTGCTAACTGACAGCGGTTCAGACTACCGGCTCATGTTAATTAATAGTGAGTGATTATCTTGAGTTGTATATAGAAAGTTCGAGAACAAGAAAAAAGGCTGGACCAATAAATTTAAGTAAAAAGATTTGGGTCAGCGAATCAGAAGAGTGGCGAGAAAAAACACACCACGAAGAATGACCAGAGGTCATTAGATGACAGTGAGTCCTGAGTTGTGCTTGAGGAAGAAGGTGTGATCGCTGTGCGGACAAGATGAACCTTCTGTGGTTTTACAGATAGGGTTTATGTGAATAATGTTTAGATGTCCAGCCATCACTAGCCAGTATTATTCTATCTGGAGATAGTATTTGATTCTGTAGTTCACAGTTAAGGTGTATTTCTGAAAGGAGATCGGCGCTTATGCTGTTTTTGTAAGTATTTGACTATGATTATATTTTTGCACAGAGTAGAATTTAGTTTACAGGAGAATCTTGCAGAAGCACGATTTGTCAGTTCGTTACGAGATCTTTACGACTATATACAAAGAAAACGGATTGTTATAACGACTATGTGTAAAGTAACCAAGAGGCTGTAGAAATAAGAAGGAAACTAGAGATATTATAGAGGAGCCATATTGAACAAGGTTAGAAGTGTCCAGTATTGTACATGATTATCAAGAAAAAGTGAATGTCGACTTTTATAGAAGAATTTCAAATATGATCTCTCACTAGTAAGTATCAGAATGGTGTACATACAATTGTTTATGTATGAGATGAATTTTGTTGCTAGGAACAGTTATAGAGACATGTCTGACCAGTTCGTCCAGGAAGATATTTAAGTAACCAATAAAGTATGGAATGCTAATAAACAGCATTGGTATATGAGGGAATAGGAGCAGGTTTTGGGAAGACTAAGGAAGTCTACTGGAGAAAAGAATAAGTTAAAGAGGAATACGGAAGTTTACGAGACATAGAATTCATGTATGAGTTAACCTGAAGTACAAAGACCCAGTACAGGCGTCTATGAGAATTCTATCATTTGAAAGACCCATTATACTTGTTGTTGTATTAAGTTATTAAAAGTTTTTTTGAAGGAACAGAATAAATTTGATTCCATCTTTATGAGTTGCTGATCGTATGCCGTGTACATTTAAACTACCACTATACGAAGTCACTATTAACATCAAAGCAGGAACTGAACGAACCTGAAGTATACAAGAAAAGGATTAGAGTATCATCCAGGAATATACACCTCTGGCGGAGATGGCCAGTAATGATATCAACTAAATAACTTGGAAGATAAAAGAAAGAAGATAAAAAGAGAAGTTGTAAACTTAAATTACGTCACTAGGCCTGCCATCTGCCACCTAGTTATATAGCGCTGTTACATACGACTAACTGATGACGTAACTAGCCCTGTCACAACATAAACATGATCATTTGTTGCTACAGTTATAAAGTTAGGGTAATATGGGTCATCTAGAATGTGTGTAACCAATGAAAGAAAGTTAATAAATTGACAAACAAAATATTCTGCAATAACGTGGAAAACAAACTAAAAAGAACGAACAAACTTTATTATTCACAAGTTTGAGAATTGGGCATGCACGTCAGTCTCACATTTTGCCTTTCCTTTCTTTCACCTATTATGCCAGGGTTTTTAACTTGTGGTTCGCCTACCCCTTATGAGTCTATAGATCTAGATGAACCGTGTACATAACCTTAAGTTTAAAGTGAAAAGTCTTTTTTTCTTGCTTGTATGTACATTAGTTTTTCCAAGAACTGGTCCATGTCCTTCGTCAGGCAATCAAAGGAGTCCATAGTCTTCCCCAAACACTCAAAGGTTCCCATTGCACAAAATAGATTCAGAACTACTGTCTTATACTGTATCCATTCATTCCAACATGTACTTTCAGTATTTGTTTTAAAGGAATGCAAGAGGACACAAGAGCTGATATAAGTTAAAGTGCTAGCATGAAAAGTCACGTGTTGGAATAGGAGTAAATCACCACGCACGACAGGAGACACAACATGTTGCAAATTCATTAGCTAGTTTTCGGTGAGCACGATGAACATACCACCGAATTTGTCCTTGAAACTGTCTTTGTAAATGTGGTAAGCCCGCGTGTGGGAGCGAATGACATTGTGTGCGACACGGTAAACACCATCTCCAGGCTCAGCTATACCAGGGGCGAACACACCGTTGCCATAACCTAGCCAGCTCACCACAAATGCTTCATTGAAGGTAATCCAGAACTTAACCTGCAGTCAGAATAACCGAACTTTAATTTCAAAACGTTGAGAGGTAGATAAGCAGGTAGGTAGGTAGGTATTTAAGTTGTTGGGCAAACAGCTAGGTAGGAGGTATCTTGGTAGGTAGACAGGCATGAGGACAGGCAGCTAAGTAGGTAAATAGACAGGTAAGTAGGAAGGCAGGCAGGTAGATAGGTAGGAAGGTACGCAGAGCCGACTTTAAGAATTTTTGAAGGACATGCGTGGTCTCTTGATGCGTGTTCTAAGCCCTGCAGAATTGTACGTACTCTTAGGACAGTTAATTTCAAGCTTCAGAGTTGGATCACACTGTATTTCCGCCTGTGATGTTCACCGTAGTATTTTAAACAAATATAATACACTTACTTTAAACAAAAATTCTTATTGTGTGTAATTTTTCCTTCATTCATGTTGAATTACATAAGGGCGCCCAGTGTGCCGTTTTTAAAAACAAAAATCAGAATAATAAAGACATATAGGAACACTGTCAGTTTCATTAAAGCAAATAATTTTGACTTGGACATTTTCTTTCATTTTTCTTGTTCTCTTAATATAGAAAAAATATTAATAATAACTCCGGGCCCCTCCTCCTCTAAGTCGGAACTAGGCGCAGCCGAAACGCTCACACCGCCCAAGAGCTGGTCCTGTAAGTAGGTAAGTAGAAATTAAGAAAAAAATAAAGAAAGAAAGAAAGGATAGTAGATAGGTAGATAGATAGACATTCAGACGGACGAACGGACATGCAAACAGAGAGATAGGTAGACGAACAGAAAGACAGAGAGACGGACGGTGGTCGAATGGACGGACAGACAGACATACTATCAAGGAGTGTTTTTAGGTTTGTTTGCTTGTATGAATGATCCTATACTCCAGTGAGAGCTTAATTGGTATGTTAAGTTGTGAGTTGTGTATGCTTGCGCTGTGGTATTTTTGCCACAAGCTATGCTGTGAGCTGGAATTCAGCTAAGCTGCAAGCCATATACGATTGAATGATGCTCAGGGAAGTGTGTAAGAGTTTCATATGTATTGGGAACATGAATGGAAGGAGACGAATGGACAAGGATGTGTGTTGGTTGACAGTAGACAGCGAGTAGAGTAGAGAAGAGAAGGGTGGATGGCTAGAGAAGAGAAGTGTGCGATTAAAGGGCCAGTTGTGTTGTGAAGCGGATTTAGTTATGAAGTAGTTTGCTGATGTAGTGGTTGTGAAATACTATGGATTTGATATGTCTCCGGTGATCGTAATCGCCCTTCGCTCATTGGCTTGTTTTGTTTTATAAATCTATGGAGATTGAATGCTCGTTGCAGTTGTTTTTTAATCATAAATTATTACCTGGACAGTGAGCCAGACGGTGGTGTATGTTTGTTAACAACTCTCAACTGAAAGCCGTATTTTGAACCAACAATATGTTCTGACAGCTATCATTGCAAAGAACAACAACATCACTATGTGCACAGCCGTGTCATCATTACCCTATCACCGAACTGTTCAAAGCAGAGCCTGGTATACTCCCCGAATAAGTCCACCACGCTGTCATTCTTCCAGCCACCATGGTCCTGAAGGGCTTGAGGCAGATCCCAATGATAAAGAGTCACCATAGGAATTATGCTGTTGGAGATACACCACAGAAAAACAGGTTCTTATTAAGTGAAGATTTAATATTGTGACTACTTTATTCATTGCATGTGCAGTAAGCGCTGTATGTTATTTTTAACCCAGTAAGATTGCAATCATTATCGCAATCATCATAATCTTCATTATCAGAATAATATTCATCATCACATGTCGAGGTGTTGTCACACGCTGGCCTTCAAAGCTTGTATACACTGCTCAGACAGCGCAGATTACGCCGCATGGAAGATGGTCGCATCCCGAAAGATATCTTCTACTTACAACTGGCAGATGGCAAAACAACAGTTGTGTGGCCGCTGCTGTGGTTCAAAGATATGTGCAAGAGGGACATGAGGGCACTGGACATAAATCTAGCGACCTCGGAGGATGAAGCTGCCGATCGCCTCAAGTGACGATAATCTCTACGGCACCACCTCAGATTGGGCGAAAAGAAGCTCTCACGGCAAGCAGAAGAGAGGAGAAAACGTCGGAAGGGACACAAGGAAAATAAGCAGCTGAGGGCTGTCGCCTGAAGGGGCTGTTATTATTATTATTATCATCATCATTATAATCATCATCATCTTCGTTTTCTTCTTCATCACCATCATCTCGTTTCTGACACATAATGCAGCATGTAGCCATCACTGCAGATGGTCCTTTGGAGAAGGCAGGTGACAAAGCACACACGTTTGTAGTGGTGGTTTCTTTAGCAATTTGTTTCATATCTTGAGTTTTCCCATGAAGAACCTAAATAATTAGTTGCCTTTTGTAATTTTCCCGAGCAAGCAGCAAACGCGTCCTTTCTTTGTTGTCTCGGGACCTCCGGGAACTACCCTGGGCACAGCCAGAGAGAATCTATAATTAATACCCGCTAAGCAATACACGAGACAACCTGATTGGTTGTTGATTGAGCGTACTTTGTGGAAACCAACGGCGATAAAAATAACTTCATGGCGTTGCAGAGGAACCCAGAGGAGGAAGTAGATAAGTAAAATGAATATACACATGGTTTTGAGACACTAGTACAGAATTGTAGAATGGACGATACATCGGAGCAAAGATGGAGACAACCGGAGAAACATGAGAAAATTGGTAGCGTTGAGTCATTAGCCTTTACTCTCAAGAGAACCAACGGGATTAAACGCTTAAAACAAAATATAAGAAACCTTAAATTTCCTCTACATGTTTTTGTTTCATCGAGATGTTTGTCTTCAGTTGGTTTGACAAGATCAATTCAACCCTATACAAAACTCCTACGGTTATAATGTGGCGCCATTGCACGTCATTAACATAATAATATCCTTCACCGCCCTATGGAGCGTAGACCTTCTCATCTGTACCATCCATTCGGGTTCTTTTGATTTCTATTTATTCGTTGTAGATCTGTCACTAAGGACCTTCTCTATATGTTTTTTGGAGTTTCCTCTTATCTTTTACTCTGGGGATTTCTTTCACTTTCAGACGTCGACTTTAACATGTCCAAATAAAGTAGTTGTCAGCCTGATGCTGTTGATTGCTTTGGTTTAAGGGACATCTTCATTGCACACGGACTACTCCATCAGTGCTCCGATCTCGTCACTTAGATCCCACAGGTGCACAGTGCACGAACTCCGTAGCACCGGCGAGAATCCCAATGTGTGTATATAGGAATCACATATTATATAAATATTTTTGTAGTGGGTAGGTTTATAATTTTTAAATTTTGCCAGAGCAGCGGCCTTATAGGCCTACTCTTTACGATTTCCAACTGCCTGGGATTTTTAAGGTGCGAAACCTGCACACGGGACCTCCTAATTTTTTTCGCCCTTATCCGAGAAGGCTTGTCATCCGATCTCACTACCCAGGTGACCAGGCGGGAGTAGGACATCATTAGGACAACTGGTTTTGAAAAATAAATTATATTCCCTCCATTGGGAATCGAACCTGGTACCTCTAGAACTCGAGGCGGACGCCATACCTCTTAGCCACTCCGACCCCAAATGCTGTTGATATCTCTGTAGAGTGTTTCCATGAATGGCTCCGGCGATGGCCAATCGCGCTCTCCCCGCTCCTGACACGCTGGGCCCTGTTGAAGTAGACGCTCAGGAGTCACTCTATCGTTGCCATAGCAACACACATCAGTAGTTCCCATCCTTAACCTGCTGAACAGACGACACATCAGTCTGTCGCGACCTGTGCCAAGTCCAAAGATTACCACCCGTTAACGTCTGCTGAGCTGGAAACATGCATCATTCCCTTGGTGGCATGGACGTTCTGCCCACCACCTACTCCGGTATCTGCGGTGGGCAAAATCCTCGACCTCTTCAAAAGCTATGCTTAAGCTGAGGCAGCTCACCCTCTTTTTATGATGGGGATTTCAAAACATGAAAAGCCTTATCACATATGTCCTTCTTTTTTGTTATTAACCTTCACAGTTCGAACATTCCAGGTGCCAATCTATAGCTTTCCTAGGTGACAGACGATGATTTAGAAATCCACAATTCTTTCGGCTTTCTCTGCACCACTTCCGTATCCTCCTTGATTGCCATTCACAAATAAGATATCTACAATATATGCATGAACTCTCCAGCAGCTTGGACAATCACTAGCCCTTGAAATAAACTACAAATACTGAATGGTTATTGGCAGTGGCGTACTAACAGGGCTGCGACGGGGCGGTCCGCCATCGCGCACTATTTTAACAGTCATGTAACGTTAAAAAAGCAAAATCTACTTGGATGCATGCTACATTTTTCTGTTTATTTATCTATTGAAAACAATTGGGGGAGGGGGGGGGGGGGGGTGTGTGAAAAAAGTGGCCGTCGGACCTTTTTCAGGGTCAGAGGGTGGGGGGGTCAGGGTGTGGAATGGACGCCTAGGGGTCGTGGGTGGGGGACGGCTAGCGGCGTAGAGGCAGTCGGCAAGAAGAAGGGTGCCGGCCGGGGCCGGGTGTCTTACCAGTGGGGGTGGTGGGGGCGGGTGTTCGGGTCGGTATCCCACCCCATTTGTGTCGAGGGGGTCAAATGTAGTATACGTCTTGGGTGCCAACTATTTTAAGAGCGCCCCTGGTTATTGGTCATCACGATGAATCCATGAAAAGTGCTCTTTTGGGCGAACTACTGGCATGCTACGGAATAAGTCAGAAAATTTCTACCGAGTGAAAAATATACTGCAAAATCTCTCAATCCCTGCTTTTCATTAGAAATACTAAAATGGTTCTAGAGTTATTAATTGTCATAAAGGGAAAGGCCAACATGATGCCTACATTTCAAAATTGACACGTACTTTTTGGCTATCAGTGCATCAATAAGACGGTTATAGTAGTCAATACCAGCTTGGTTCAGCGTTGCCGTTGTCCCATCTGGCAACACACGACTCCATGCGATAGAGAACCGGTAGAAATCAACCTGGAAAGAAACGTGCAGAAAGAATTAGTTTACAATGCAGTTTGTATTCTGGAATCCCCATGGTAGGACAGGTAGAGACGCTGCCCGAAAACACATGGTAAAGAGAACTGGAGACAGAAATGAAGGATATAAAGAAGAAAAATGAAAGATCTTGAGCTGATGGCACAGGCCAGGAGGACTTGGCATGTGTTTTCTGGGGGTTTATGTTCCTGGGGGAGGGGGGGAGGTTTGAAGGGTAATAAATGAATCATGAAAAGTAGTTACCCCGTGTAGTCTCCTGGAGTCTCTGAGGAGACAAAGATATAATAGTACTACAGCTACGTCATTCAAATCGTAAGAGGGACTAACAAGAGGCTGTTAATGGACCATCTGTAGTGGAGTTTCCACGCTCCATAACGGGCAAAAATCTGGAAAGGTTAAGGCGGCCGGCGTGATGCTGACCACATCACTCCTAATGTGCCAATGGTCACGAAAATATGGGCCTGACACCATATTTTCAATATGTCTCAATGGGCGTGTAACGGAATCCTTTACCTTTACCTTTACCATAACGGGCAAAAAGGGAACAGAAGAAGGAGGAGAAGAAGAAGATAAAGAAGAAGAAGAAGAGCTTCTAGATCAACGGTGTTCAACCTGTGCGCCGCGGCGCCCTGGGGCGCCATGACTGACGGTCAGGGGCGCCGTGGATGGGCGTGGATCTTTTTCGTATTTAGCTGTAAAGAAAACACAGAGCTGTGGGAAATTTCATTTATGGTGTTTGTCAACCTGCGTCACCCCAGAGAAATTTCACTTTTGATGTTGGCCACCCTTTGAAGTCCCGCTCCCCCGACCCGCCTATCAACTTTCCGCGCATTCTCCTCGCGCGACCATAGTAGGTAACACGGTGATTTCTTGTTTTCAAACGTTTTTGATTGTGTTGTGAGTTTGATATAAACTATGGAAAGATTTTTTTTTAAATTTAGCAAGTGTTAGTAAAAAGCGAGAACTTGTTGAGGATGACAAGGAAAGTGGTAATGAGGAAAGAAACGTAAGTATAGAAAATACGACGAAGGTTACTTAGATTTTGGTTTCACGTGCACTCTTGTGAACAATGAAGAGCTTCCACGGTGTGTTTTGTGTTTCAAAGTACTCTCTGTCAAATGTATGCTGCCTAGCAAATTGAAGCGCCATTTAGAAAGTGTTCATAAGAATAACGTGGGAAAACCAAGAGAATATTTCTCTAGAAAGCTGAGTCAAATGAAAGAACAAAAATCAACATTTTCTAAGCAGACGACAATCTCGAGAAAAGCTCTTCTATCGTCATACAAGGTATCATACCGGGTAGGAAAATGTAAGAAACCCCTTACGATTGCAGAAAAACTCGTTTTACCGTGTGCTATTGATATGGTGTCCATTATGGTTGGAGAGTCCGTGGGAAAACAGCTTTTGCCCATTCCTTTGTCGGACAGGACAATCATCCGTCGAATTAAAGATTTAGGAGAGGATCTTAATGGACAGATTATAGAAAAAATGAGGGGGAAGGACTTTGCTTTGCAGCTTGATGAGGCCACTGATAGCAATATAGATGCTCATTTAATCTGTTATGTGCGGTTTGTTGATGAGAAAAAAACGAAATGGTGGAAGATCTTCTGTTTTGTAAGGACAAAAATGCAGGTACGACATGTAAAGATTTATTTGAAATTGTGGACAACTTCATGGCGGAAAATAAAATAGACTGGGCTCATTATGTGGTATGTGTACCGATATAGCTCGTTCGATGTCGGGCTGTTACAGTGGCCTACAAGCCCTAATTCGTGGCAAAGCTCCTTTTGCTGTTTGGACCCATTGTATTATCCATATGGAAGCACTTGCTTCACAGCATTTGAGAGTTGATTTGAATGAAGTCCTGTAAACTGTCATAAATGTGGTGAACTTTATTAAAACTCGACCTCATTGTGATGTCGCCGTGTATCGTATTGAAAGATTCGGACCACTGCCCTTCCAGTAGATAGTATTTTGTACAGTAAATACTAGAAACGTCCTTCTCTCAGACTGACTCTACGTTTTTCTCATACCCACTGTTGATCAATCGATTTCCACTCAAAAACAGCAGTGAAAATATCAATGGTGGAACTTTATTAACATAAGTTGATAAATGGGTAAAAATGGTATGCTCAACCTTCCTCTTCAAGGTTGGCAGTCTTGCAAAATACAATCTTCAGTTTCAAACAATCTCAGTATCAAATTTTCACATACATTTGCTTGTCTTCCTCTCTACTACTTGTTCCAGTTATAGAACATGTCATATATTTATTTAATGTAGAACTTCCTTTCGTTCTTCTGTACTGATTATTTATTTCATGTTTTCTTTTCCTATGTCTCTGGTTATATCTCTCTACGAGAAACTGGCCTTGACCGCCAGGGCTGTCACTTTTGCCCAGATTTCATCTGTTTACTGTCCTCGGCTCAGACCTGGTCTGCTGAGCTACATACGCTAGTTATAAATCAAAATGTCAACGTACCTGGTTTTTGTTTCTTCTTTTGGAATACACTTTTTCTTACACAAACACTTTGGTTATCCGAATATATCTTATAACAAATAATATCAAGTCTTACGCTGAGCAACGTTCCATATCTAACTTAACACTTGAGAGAAACACAACTCTTTTCTCTTTTTACGCCTAGCGCGTCTCAATATCAACTTTCACACTTGGGGAGCAAAATCTTTCCCTGCCTACGCCTAGCGCGTCTCAAACCAGACTCTCCAAAAACCCGTTCTAACATTTTTCGTTCACGCCTAACATGTGTTCACGCATCTCGACTTTCTCGTGCATACTTGTTTTTCTCAACTCACTCAAACCTGTAAGGACTTAATTCTAAGTTACTTCCCTTTGTATAACTATAAGCAACTCCACTACTCTCCTCTTAAACCCTTATTACAAATTCTTCATATGCTAATTTACTAAACCGTAACTGCTAACCTACTACATCTGCTTAACCCAAATCAAACACTTTACGCACCAACCAAAATATCTGGAGCTTCCTCCCTTAAGACAAAGCTTAACTTTACACATCTTATCTCCCTTCATCAACGACAAATAATCTGTAACTAACCCATCCATATCTCTTAAACCATTTTTCTACATTCTTTCTCTCCATCAAAACCAAACCACCGTTCACACATCTCCCCCCCCCCCCGCCCCTTAAAAAAATTTCTCTCACAGAGAAAATTTCCCAAAAATCTCCACCCACTCTCTTCCTTCCCTCTTTCACTACCAACTTAGGGAGCCGCGCTAGCGTAGTGGTTACAACTCCGCTCTGGCGACCGGGTGATTCAGGATCAAACCCGGGCGACGGCATTTGAGGATTTTTCGTCGACCGGGATTTGGACTGGATTAATTCGAGACCTGGTGAGGACATTTGAAGGAGTGTCGTCGACCAGGGATTGGCGGCCTCTGAGCCGACCCAGCTCTAATGGGTACCTCCGAAATCGGCGAGTATGTGCCAGAACGGCGAGGGACACCTGTCTCTGTACAAGAAAAGGGATACTCACGTAAAATCAATGTCAGGTTAGACATTAATAAATACTGAGATTTCGCCTCGAGTATTAGCGGGCGTACGAAAAAAAAAACTACCAACTTCATCCCTCTCTTCCTTTCCCTCTTTCCCAATGAGCCAAACACGAACTGATCTTAATGTGACCCGCCATTTTCCACTTCCAATCAACCTCACACATCTTCTGTCTACAATTTCCATTTCATAGTATATATTTTCCATCACGGAACTGCTTTCAATTTATACATATTACTGAATACAACTCTTTTCATGTTACAACTTGCACATAATGCAATTCATTTCATATTACACCTTGTACATAATACAACTCATTTCATAGTACACCTTATCATTTGTTCCTTTTGTAATCTTCCAAACTTCTAAACTTCATTAGTTATTTACCTTTATATCTGCTCCCAAGTTTATTATCCCGCCTACGCAAATTATCTTGAAATTCTGCTTATCTCATTAATCGTTCTTCTTAGTTGCATATTTTTCCTCCTTGTGCATTTTCTTTTTCTTATCATCCCTGTCTACCGTTCATTCTCATCTCCGATCCACTTCCTAATTATCCTTTTTGTCTATATCAACGCCATTTCTCTATGGCCCTCATCTACCGCCATTTTCTCTATAGTTTCTCCATATGCTCCTTTAGTTATCTCGTAATTCTTTTCTGTGACTTCTCATTTTCTTCCATTCTCTACGTCTCTCTCCCTTAATCTATGTCTTCTCTGCTTCTTTCCTCTTCTCTTCCAACACTGCAGTAGTCCATCGTTCGGACCTACTCAGCCCATTTTTATGTTCAGTGTAAAACGATTGCATCTAGTTTCCAAACAACTAGACTCCCGCTGCAATTTTCTCCTGTTTTCTTTATCTCCTCTACCTCTCGTTCCCTCCCTGGAACTGTGCTCTCCAATTTCTCCATTTTACTGTCTATCTCTACTATTTCTCCTTATCATTGTAGTCTTCTTCAACTGTTTCTCAATACCCCCACTTTCATTTATCTCCATACTCTCCATATCTCTGCCGTCCTCCTCTACGGCTTCACCAAAATCTTCTCCATATTACTGCGTCATTTTCCATACTTCATTTTGCTCCATGATTGCCGTCTTTCTCTACGACTCCTCAAAATATGTACCTCCATATTTCTCCACATTTCACCATAATACTCCACGTTTCTGCCGTGTTCTGCTCTACTGCTTCTCCAACCTCTATCTCCATTGTTCCTGCCGTCGTCACCACGGCTTTCCAACTATAGTCTGCCATTCTCCTATGACCTCTACTTCTTACCTCTCCTTTACTCGTCTCCTCTACTGCAGTACCCTATTGGTCCGGTGTACCCAGTTTACTTCTTAAGTCTGGTATGGACCAATCATACTTGTCTTTTTAAGACTAGCAACCGCCGCCATCTTGTCTCTAATGCTATGCATCTCCTCTCATAGCCACCTCCTACTTTTTCTCTATCTCATTTACTCATTAGTTCAAACATCTTCATAGCTACGGCCTCTCTGGCTCTAAGCGTCTCCAACGCTAGTTTATCACATTTTTGTGTTTCCTCTACTCTTTCGACTTCATCAATACTTTGTTTCCTCTCTGCCTCTCTACTTCTCGGATCCCTCTCAACTTCTCCACTCCTTACTACTTCATTAACCGTTTGCTTCGGTTTTTCTCTATCATCCATTTCTTCCCTTATCATGCTCCCTGAGTTTCTTTCAGGTTCTCTGTCGCTACCTCGACCCTTACTGGTACTCCTAGTATCTATCCTACTAATACTCCTATTTCTCTCCTCCTTTCTAGCCTCTCTGCTCTTGGATCAGTAATCCCCTCGATCCGTATCTCTTCTTGCCTCCGTAGTATCTCTACTCTTAGATCGGTATTCTCTTCGATCTGTACTTCTATTACTACCCTTATCTCTCCTCTTTGACTCCTCTCGACTACTAGATCGGTATCTCCTTCGATCCTTAGTAGTTTCTCTACTTCTACTATTGCTGCTATTTCTCAGCCTATCTCGGCTCTTGGATCGGAAATCCCTTCGATCCGTATCCCTCCTTCTTTCTCTACTATTATCTCTCCGATTCTCCTCGCTCTCTCTAGTCTTGAATCGGTATTTTCCTCGACTCGTATCTCTCGTATTACTAGCCTCTCGGCTCTTGGCTCGGTATTATCTTCGACCCGTATCCCTACTTGCCTCCATTTTATCTCTACTCTTAGATCAGTATTCTCGTCGATCTGTACTTCTTCTACGTTCTTGTTTGTTAATTTCCTCCTGCTTCGTCTTCTCAGTGGCTTTCTTTATATCATCCCCTGCCCCAGGTACTGTTATATCTTCCGTTTTCTCTGATGTCTGTCTATTAATTTCCTGTTTACTTTCTAACTCTTCCAACGTCCTCTCTAAATCTGCACAAAGTGCGGTTAGCTGTTCTATTTTTGTTCTATCTTTATTTCTTTCTTCCTCTTTGTTCTTCGTCGACCTTCCCTGGTCGACACTGTCTATATCCCATTGATTCGTACCCTTGGTCTTTCTATCTTGTTCTTCTTGCACTTCTCTATGACTACATTTCTCCTTTTTCAATTCTTCAAATTTCCTGTCCATATATTGAACAATTGCCTTTATGTCCTTCATCTACGCTACACTCTTATTTCTTACCTTATTCTTCCTCTTTAGTCTGACCTCTTCTACATGTCTCAACTTTGCTAGACGCCTTCTGTAATCCTCTGAATCGTCTGATGACGACGACCGCTGTCTCTTCATCCCTCTTATATTCTCTTCCTCCATCTCTTCCTGCGTATCTGAATCTTTAGATGATGTGTCCTCTACGTTCTGAGTTTGACTTGTACCACTTTGTTGTTTAGTCTCTATCTGTTGTTCCTTTTGTTTCAATAGCTGCTGCTCCTGTGCTCTGTTTCTTTGTTCTGCAGCTCTCATATGTTTGTACGGTGCATCTATTTCTGTTTCAACATTATTCCATTGTTTCCTTATTCCTGTCGTATCTTCTAGAATCTCATTGTACTGTTTCCTCTCTGTATCCTGCCATACTTGTATCCTGCCTTCCTCTGGCTTAAATGTGCCCATCTCCTCTTGTTCCCTGTTTAAGATTTGGGGTTTTGGGGTTAACCGATCAGATGTTGTTTCCGGTTCTGCATGGATTTGTGCTCTAGTAACAATCTGTTCCCGCGCTAGTGTTGGTCTACCGCTGTCACTATCTATGATCTCACTGGAAATAATATCTATCTCCTCGTCGCTCTTGGTAATTTGGACTACCCAGTTGTCACCTCTTGTAGTTATACCCCAGTTATTCACTTTAGGTGTTGTTTCCATCCTATGTATCCCTATCCGTTCCTGTGTTTTGTTGTGTCTCCTCTGTGTTTGTGTATTGTGAAGTATGTAATTGGGAATCCGTATACATCCCTCCTTTACTTCTGTTTTCTTTTTCCTGTTGTTGTCCACTTGCTGTGATGTTATTTTCCTTTTATGTGGGAGTACTTGATCCTGCACATAACTATTGTCGGTCTGTGTTGATACATCTCTTCTTATTTCTGACTGCGTAGCAATACAATTCATGTTCATCCGATTTGTTTCTATTTCCTTTTTTCTTGTCGCTTGAATACTGTTCGTCTGACAGTTACATGGTCTATGCGTATTACTTTCTTTTGTTGTGATATTTTGATGGCAAGATCCTATTATCTTTCTCCACACTCCTAGCGGTTCTACCTTCATTTTCCAACCGTTCTGTGTTCTTAATTGGCACTTCTGTTGGTTACCAACATTTATGTTGTTTACTTCCAATATCCTTCCTTTCTTAATTTCTCCCACAAAATTCCTGACCGCTATTCTTGATCTTCTCCTATTCAGGCTATCCCAATGTCCTAACTCATTTTTGCTGTTGAAAGTCGGGAGTGTCCTGTCACTGTTATTATATGTTCTATGATGTCCCTGCTTTTGCTGATATTTGTTACATTTCCATTTCTCCTTTTCACATTCTGTACCGATGTTTCTCCTCTCATGAGTGTATTGTCTATTCTTGTGTACGACTGAGCTATCCCAATTCATCTTCCTATTTCTGTATTCTTGACATGTTTGTTTTTGACGTCCTCCCTTGTCAAACCAATTCCTATGATGATGTACTCTGGCCCGTTGTCTATGATGTTGAGACATATTTACCACACTCACATAGTGAGCTGGTCCGTCTATACCCTGAGTGTAAATATTTGTGTGTCGGACTCTTGTCACGAATATTTGTGACGCCCGGGTTGTGTCTGTAATTATATTGAGTATTGTTGTGACCAGTGAGTTGAGCACAATTACCAGACAAGACTTCTGTGTGTCTACTGCGTGTCGAATTACCGGTCTCAACTCTTCGTACTGAGTGCTGCGGCTGTAGTGGCCTGTAATTACACTCAAATTGTTTATGTCCTAGTCTATTGCAAGCATAACACATGACTGGCTTGCGGTCTACCTGTCTTGATCTACAAGACGTTTATGTTCCTCTCCCTCGTCTTGATATTCTTCTTTGTTGACAATGTCCTATCTCCCTAGGTTCTTCCTCTGTTTCTTCGCATGGAACTACTCTACCAAGCCTGAGGTCCAATCTTCTTCTGAGGTTCTCTTCGGCTGTAGCAAGTGCAATGGCCTGTGACAAGTTTTGTGGGTCCTTCCTGAGGAGATGTAATTTAATTGGTATACCATTCAACCCATCGACGAATATGCCCACTAACTGTTTTTCCACCTCTTGTTGGTTAATTTGTTGCCCCAAGAAAACTGCTTCAGCTAGGTTTAACAACCTGTCGCTGAACATTTGAATAGGTTCTCCTACTTGCTGTTGTATGCTCCTCAGCAAAGTCCAGGCGTATGATGCATCCGTAATTTGTGCATACGTCCTTATTAGTTCTTTCCTAAACTCCTCCCATGTCTCGTCTGGGAGAGTGTCAAACCTGCGTCTTATGAAATCTACTACTAACCCGCATGAGGAAAGATATGCAACTTGTTTGTATTCACTTTGGTCCATATTGACCGAAGTGCAATATCTTTGTATCTCGAGCAACCATTTTCTACATAAAGTCGGATTCCCTGAATATGGTGTTATACTGTTCCGGATATTCTGGAACTTACTTTCATTTCTAATGGCAGTCATAGCATTGGCTACCTGCTCAAGAGCAGCCACATTGGGATCCAAACCCGCCGTAAGTTGTTGTTGTTGCATCTTGTCTTGATCTGTAAAGTGTTAGTATTAATAAAACACCTGGAAAGAAACCAATATTAATATCCTGGTTGGCCTGCAAAAGAAATACCAACGACTATCTATACACAATAATTCATAAAATTTTTAACTACGAAACAAATTTTTCTGGCAACACTGTGATTGTAAACACAGAACCTAAATATCAATCTAAATCTTATAATTTAACTAACTACTATAATAACTAACTTAGTTAACTTGTATCTAAATGTTTATGTGTTACATAGTCTGTTTTTCTTGATTGGGATACACACTTGATCCTCCAGTATTTCAGAATTAATCAACACAATTTTTGTCTTATACGGCTGTGTAATATGTTATTTTTGCGCGTTGGGCCTGTTCATAATTCAGATTGTTATCTCATGCACGAATGCCTGTACTCTGACGGTTGTTGGGTGATGTAGACTGTTTTGTTCTTTATATTCTTCTTAGTGAACTTGTCCTTCGTGATGCATTGACTTCTGTGTTGTCTTGCTTTGTTTCTTCAGCTCGCAGAATTCCTTTGATTTGTATCTTCTTAATGAACTTGACCTTCGTTCTGTCTACAGTCTTTTGAATCTCTATCTTGTATAGGGCTGGTCAGGTGTACTAAAATATTCTGTGACCGTTGTAGTGCTAGATACGAAAATATTTGATGCAACCGTACCTAATATGTGATGCCCCAAACTGTCATCTGAGTGGAGTCTGTCTTGCTTTATATAAGTTTCTTGAACTATCATTGATTTATAAAAGTTTCTTGAGCTATCCTAGTGTAGGGCTGGTCACGCGCACCATTAGTTACCTTGTTATCTGTTGTCTTTGCTACTGCCTACTGTAGGGCTGGTCACGGGCACCATGCATTATCTGTTGCCGTGTATCGTATTGAAAGATTCGGACCACTACCCTTCCAGTAGATAGTATGTTGTACAGTAAATACTAGAAACTTCCTTCTCTCAGACTGACTCTACGTTTTTCTCATACCCACTGTTGATCAATCGATTTCCACTCAAAAACAGCTGTGAAAATATCAATGGTGGAACTTTATTAACATAAGTTGATAAATGGGTAAAAATGGTATGCCCAACCTTCCTCTTCAAGGTTGGCAGTCTTGCAAAATACAATCTTCAGTTTCAAACAATCTCAGTATCAAATTTTCACATACATTTGCTTGTCTTCCTCTCTACTACTTGTTCCAGTTATAGAACATGTCATATATTTACTTCATGTAGAATTTCCTTTTGTTCTTCTGTACTGATTATTTATTTCATGTTTTTTTTTCCTATGTCTCTGGTTATATCTCTCTACGAGAAACTGGCCTTGACCGCCAGGGCTGTCACTTTTGCCCAGATTTCATCTGTTTACTGTCCTCTGCTCAGACCTGGTCTGCTGAGCTACATACGCTAGTTATAAATCAAAATGTCAACGTACCTGGTTTTTGTTTCTTCTTTTGGAATACACTTTTTCTTACACAAACACTTTGGTCCTCCGAATATATCTTTTAACAAATAATATCAAGTCTTACGCTGAGCAACGTTCCATATCTAACTTAACACTTGAGAGAAACACAACTCTTTTCTCTTTTTACGCCTAGCGCGTCTCAATATCAACTTTCACACTTGGGGAGCAAAACCTTTCCCTGCCTACGCCTAGCGCGTCTCAAACCAGGCTCTCCAAAAACCCGTTCTAACATTTTTCGTTCACGCCTAACATGTGTTCACGCATCTCGACTTTCTCGTGTATACTTGTTTTTCTCAACTCACTCAAACCTGTAAGGGACTTAATTCTAAGTTACTTCCCTTTGTATAACTATTAGCAACTCCACTACTCTCCTCTTAAACCCTTATTACAAATTCTTCATATGCTAATTTACTAAACCGTAACTGCTAACCTACTACATCTGCTTAACCCAAATCAAACACTTTACGCACCAACCAAAATATCTGGAGTTTCCTCCCTTAAGACAAAGCTTAACTTTACACATCTTATCTCCCTTCATCAACGACAAATAATCTGTAACTAACCCATCCATATCTCTTAAACCATTTTTCTACATTCTTTCTCTCCATCAAAACCACACCACCGTTCACAGTGACGTGTACTGGAAAAGAGCCTATAGTAATCTGACAGCTTATTGTAACCTCATAGGTGCTCTCTGATTTGCTAGCTAGACATGCATTATACCAACTGTCTTTTTCTGCAACGTACCATTTTGTCCCCGCCTTCTTTTCTGTAAACACGGGCTAACGCAGTGTTCACCATCTTCGTTGACCTGTCAGTCATAACAGGAAACAAATCACGCTTCGTTTTACCGAGTTCCACTCACGCGAGCTTATATGTCAATCATATAATACTTGATAGACAGCACGCGAGAGAGAGAGAGAGAGATAACAGACTTCTTTGAGGTTGCTCAGGGGAAATCTAAAAATCTCCAATATCCTTTGATCTGGGAACACGGTCAACCTACAAGGAAACCCGGTAGTAGAACAGAAAGTCTTTTGATGTCTGTCAAAGCTCCAGACGAGAAACTCTGGAAGACCGAAACGTAAAGCCTTTCATCTTGATACTTCTAGCTTCTGAATTTTTGTCTCACACAGGAGCGCGAAATAACGCATTAGAGATCAAGAGGAATTTAATGATATATATATATATATATATATATATATATATATATATATATATATATATATATATATATATATATATATATATATATAAATATATATATATATATATATATATATATATATATATATATATATATACTACTGTTTCTATAACCCAACTAACAATCGTCACTCAGAATTTGACAAGAATCTAGCGCGCAGCCTTAAACCATTTCTTTTGGATTGATATAAGTGATTAGTGGAGATTTAATTCTGTATTTCTGGTAAATAGTGCTAAGTGTTAGAAGTATTTTACAGTGATAGCATTTAAAGTTAAACACTTAAATACTTTAAACATACAGTTAAATACTTCACTTTGATATTTTTTCTTGCTAGTAAGGCGAATAAAATAAAATAATGAGCAGTGATTTCCATAACCAGATATTCAATTAAAATGTTACACCACGTTCCGGACCGCTACCTAGCTGAGACGAGACGGTAAATTTTGTTTACAGTGTAGACCGATGCATCACTAAACTCTCCAGGAGAGAGAGAGAGAGAGAGAGAGAGAGAGAGAGAGAGAGAGAAAGAGATAAACAAGACTGTTAACCAGACCGGACTTAGAGGCTAAACGACTGATAGTGGGAGGGAAATAAATACTGTTTATATTTCATTTTTAAATTATTGTTATTATAGCGTCTATTATTTTTTTAAATGCCATGCGACAAATTAACAGACATCGACAATTTACTAGCTACTAAATGATAGGTGATAATTTGTACGTGGCGCTTCGTGAGAACAAAATAATATATAACACACTGTGCGTGTGACTGCCAGCCGCGAGAATGGGCGGGAGAGTCTTCATTGACTCAGTCCGACCCACCTACGCGGCCAGCGGTGTCTGTGTAAGGCGTAGGGAAAAACACCGTGTATCTTTTAAATTCGTCAGGATTTGACAGAGCGGAGGAGAGACTATCGTGTCCCCGTCTATACATAATTATATTTACATCTAGTGGTAGCATTTTCTCATAAAATGTTTCTTGTATTTTTAGCAGACCTGATCCCAAGTGGACGAACCAGCGGTTTTTTCTTTTTCTTTTCCATGGTTAAGAGTGTACTAGCCGAAGATACTATATGACTATAAATTATTATACTGGACTTACGAAATCCAGGATACTATTTTTATCAGCCAACAGTGGCATATACCTGGAAACATTATTATTATTTACCACAACACCTTACAGTTGTAATCCAAGTGGAGTACTAAAATATACACTGTGCAGGACTAGCACTCTGACAAAGTTTTTTTAGTGCTTTCTGGACACTGACTTCCAGTTAAAAGTTGCATACCTCTGTGATCTTTTTTGAAAAGTTGAACTCGTTGAATAAGTCTCTGCAAGGAAGTAAAACTCCTTTGATTCAACTTATTGACAAAGTTTCGGACTTGAAAAAGAAGCTACTTCTGCGGAAGAGAAAAATCAATGAAAGAGGAGAAATGGACTACTTCCCAGGTTTGCAGCAGTTCATTATAGACAGTGAAATAGATTTTAGTGCAGATATTCTTTCTATAATTCAAGGACACTTATCTCAACTCAGTGTTCATTTTAAAAAATACTTTCATGAAAATTGTGACAGATAGAAAATCCATCATAATCATTTGTAACATTTGTAACAACCGGATTCGTCCAGATTTTCTAGAAGTGTTCCCCTCTCTTAAAACGGTAAACACCAAGGATCCTCACATATTCAATATTTGTAGTAAACCCTATATACAAATAGACGTTCCAGCCGAGCGGGAAACAAGACAGTTTTCCCCGCCCGCCCTTAACACTGCAAGAGTTGTCGCAAAGAAATTATTCAATTGTTGTTCCTGTATCTAGAATCACATTCCCCTGTGCACACATCGGAGGAACAGTGAAGACAACCCTTTATGATTTATATTATTTCCAGGATTCATCGTGGACCTTAACTTATTCGGCGTTCACCTCATTAGTTTTTTTTGGGGTGAACTGGGGCCAAATTTATGTTCTCGACAGCTGGGGGTCATACACTAATCAACTGTAAAATAGGGATTATGTTAATGGAATAAATGTACCAAGGGATACCACAGACCCAAGGGAAGAAATACAAAATAGGTAAGAGTGTGAGAGGTGGCCACATGACTGAGAGAGCGTGTGTTGATTTTATTGTTGCTGGAAATTATCTATTAATCTTTGGTGGTTTGATTTGATTCTATTTACTTTACTTGGTCTTTTATTGTACCAATGTTGTTATTCTGTAAACCTAGTGCTAACCTTCAACCTTTGAGTAAATATTTTCTTTGGGTTATTTTCCTTTATACGGTAAAGGCGCACCATTCTTCGTTATTTCCTCTATATGCAAATGCTTTTCTTGATATCTTTGGGTAACTTGATGTGGTAAAACAGTTTAGTGATAATAAACAGCAAGAAAACTTAACTTTGTGCGTTGGTCAGACCCATACCCAATTATCCTTAGTTTTTTCACGTTTGTGTGTCATTGTTGTCACATATTGTTTTGTTGTGTGTGTGTAGAGTAACCTGTTCTTATTTTAGATAAGGGAGGCAAAGATTGTCTTATAACAAAGGACAGTTGTACGGATAGGCTGGATGAGAGAAACCTACTCACTGCAGAGACATATCTTTCCCTCAACTTACCACCTGTGAAATCTATTTCTATACATTCTCGTGTATCTGTCAACTTTATTCTTTACCTAGACTGGGCCCAATAAACCAATTAACCTACCGTACGACACTCATAGAGCTAGATTTTTCAGTAAAATGTGTCACGATATGGGGGCTGAGCATACGTCTCTCTTATTTTATAGCAGCACTCGATGGCTTTCCATATGAAATGTATTATCGCGCATTTTTTAACTTAGGCTGGAACTCTATTATTATCTTGAAGAAGAAAACCATGTCAGTGATAAGTGCTTTCTGGACACTGACTTCCAGTTAAAAGTTGTATACCTCTGTGATCTTTTTGAAAAGTTGAACTCGTTGAATAAGTCTCTGCAAGGAAGTAAAACTCCTTTGATTCAACTTATTGACAAAGTTTCGGATTTGAAAAAAGAAGCTACTTCTGCGGAAGAGAAAAATCAATGAAAGAGGCGAAATGGACTACTTCCCAGGTTTGCAGCAGTTCATTATAGACAGTGAAATAGATTTTAGTGCAGATAGTCTTTCTATAATTCAAGGACACTTATCTCAACTCAGTGTATATTTAAAAAAATACTTTCATGAAAACTGTGACAGATTTCAGTGAGTTCAAAATCCCTTCAGTAGTGATGCTCCTTCGGACTTCAGTACTGCAGAAGAAGAAGAACTAATAGAACTTTCATCAGACTCTTCACTACAAGCGAAGTTTCCATCCATGGCATTGCCAAAATTTTCGTATTCATTAAAACAGGAGTTCCCAAGCTTGAGCAAGAGAGCACTGAAAATATTAATTCCTTTTGCAACCTTTTATCTCTGCGAGGCTGGGTTTTCAGAAGTGGCTGTCATAAAAACCAAGTTCTGATCAAGACTTGATGTGGAGAAGGAAATGAGGGTAGCTGTATCTCAATTGGTGCCAAGATTTGACAATCTGTGTAACAACAAGCAAGCTCAAGTTTCACACTGAGGTGACTGGTACTTTATTCATCATTTTTTTTTTTTTAGTTTTACTGTATAAGTTTATTGTTATGGAGATTGAATCATGAGTGCAGTATATCAGTGAATGATTTTCAGACAAAAATATATAAAAAAGTTATAAAGAAACTACTTTATCTGTTCTGTTTTCTTTTTTATAGTAAGGGTTTTCAAAGTGCACTTTGTGTGTATTTTTTCTTGTACGTGTAATTTTTTCACAGATTGTCCAATTGCATTTTTTTAAATTACATTAAAAAATTACATTGTTTAAAAGCCTTTCCAAAGCTCTCCTGCTCAAAAAACGTTAGGCTAAATCTCGAAACATCGCTAGAGTTTTTACCAGTTATCCCACAGGGGAGCCGCAGAAAGAATGTAGTTGGTCAGGGGAGCCATGGACTCAAAAAGGTTGAAAACCGCTGTTCTAGATTATTAGAGTTAACAATTTTTATCATCTTGTATATTTTTAAATTATGTTTTCAAAAATTTTTTAATGATTCTATCCATTTACCCCTTTTGTAGACTGCACTTACAAAGTAGTAGGTGTATTTTCATTTTGTAAAGTAATACCAGAATGCTCGTACAATGCTCTTCATAACAAGAACAGTACACGACTACAATATTGTAGAGGAGCTTTACCAACCCCTAAATGCTCAAGCATTTTGACATCTTCGTTGTAGAGATGGTAGCTGTCGCAGGCAACGTCTCCAGTTTGACCTCTGGCCAGTCTGTTGTTGTGGGCGAAAGTGTCCCAGATACTAGGACCCTTGCCTTGATAGATGGGGGGAATAAATAAAAAGACAACATTAATTATGTAGCAGGAATCACCTCATATGACATCCAGAAGTTGATTATATCTAGAGGTGTTCAAAGGTAGAGTAAATTCTCTATACCAGTGGTTCCCAACCTTTTTACATCTAAGGACCACTTTTACAACTACATATAAGTTGTGGACCACCATGAAATATCGCAATGCCATAAACACTTAACTGTTTTCAATAGATGAATAGGCGTATATTCAATAACACAAGTTGTTAATTATTTGTCAGATAGCAAGGAAACTGTAAGGTAATAGTAATGTAATAGTAAAGTTATGGTGGTAATGTTGTTCGTCCATCACGAGTGATGATGACATAGCCGTCATTGTCATAACACATCGTGTTTTGTGCTCCGCTGGCGCAATGCCGGTTAAAACCGCAACCCAAAGAAAGTTCCTTAATGAACCAAAATTATGTTTTTGAATGCAGAAATTATGCTTCCACTGTTCCAAAAAGTTTGAAAGTTCATATTGCATTTTTAAAATAAATTTCACCATCCTCAGTGTCCGTCAAAGTGTTAACAAAGTATCGCATATAATATACGATCACTAAAAACGTAGGGAGGGTCAGAACAATATCAAAGCACTTAATACCAAATCGATAACGCAGCCGTAGACCACCTGATAATGCGCCGCGGACCATAAGTGGTCCGCGGACAACAGGTTGGGAAGCACTGCTCTAAACCAGCGAACTGTGAGCATCTACTTTAGAAACAGTGAGCTTTCTAAAGATGTACCGTAATAAAATCATATCTGTTTTTAGGAATAAATCAAGCCTTTATGTATCTTTTATCTCTGTCCCACGAGTTCGTCGTGCAATCACATCGGCAGAAAGGTTTTTTTTTTATTTTTAAAAAGGAGTTTTGCCTTGTTTTGGCGAAGCGCGTCCTGTTGAACTTAGACACAAGGTACGTCGGTTATATTAGGGCGCTTATCCAAATATGAAAGATCTTGTGATCTGGTATATGTAAATGTACATGGGCAGAGAGGTGAAAAATTAAAACTAAATGATATTTTACCGAAGTTAACTTCACTTCAAAGAAAAAGATCGATTTTATCTGATAAAGTTCACAAATAAAGTGGATTTTAGAAAGCTACCTAGCATGATTTTTGCTGGGAATGAGATGAAAGTAGCTTTAAACCTGAAGACAATATGATTTTAAGTACCTTAAGAAGAGAGGGCTAGTCCGAAATTTACCTGGGTTAAAAATTATTGTCTCCGTCCATCACTTAGAAATTGACCAAATGATGTTCTAGGACCGACCGGTAGGTCAAGATCGAGAAGTTGCCAACTCCTGCTCTAAACTGATTGACAAGACAGAGAAAATCAAAAAGAAATACTTTTCCTGGCACCGAATGCTAGAATGGTGTACCCAACATAAATACGAAGACAAATCCAGAAATAGGTTAGGTAGTTAGACGAGAAATGGTTCATGGCGATACTTTCCAGGCACAAACGAGTGCTTCTCGTAATATTCATTCATAACCTTTCAAGTCCTTGCCAAACACTAGGCCTTCAACAAGCAGACGACACGCCTTCCTATCATGGACCATCTGTTGAAGATCTTTTTGTGTCTTCTTTATCCCTTTTACCCTTTGTATCATTTCCCGTCTCCACGTTTTTTCGGTCATTCTCTATTTATCTCAACCTGGAGAATCTTGAACGAGTATTGTCTTGTAATACTTTAAGTCAGTTTCCTCACTGTGTTTTAGCCAACCCCAACATCTTTTAATTGTTGTACTGATATTTGTCCAATGTTCTCCATCAGTTTCTCTTTGCTGATCTCGTCGAACCAGTTCGATTATTTTATTAGACATCCATTTATGAAAGTCTTTACTTCTTTCCTACACAGTAAGCTGTAAATTGGTGACATCACAATATAAGCAATAGTAAGGCTTTGCATGAAGTGGGTTACATCCCTCGGAATACATTCATTCTTTTGCTTATATAGTGATGCCACTAGAAATAGCTGAGGTCATACCATAACTTGAAGTCCGCAGAGAAAGAGCAAAAGTAAAGGCCAAGAAGTTCGGGGAGAACGGACACTTGGAGTGAACTAATGTACGGAGGATACATCTGAATGGAGCAGGAGATAATGACACAGAGACGAGTTAAATAGAAGCGTATGTTCACTGGTGTCTTCATGCAATGAAGCTAGGCAGTAGACTGCGCTAATGAAGGTAATCTACAAAACGTTTGTGCATGTCACAGGTGCCCCAGGTAGTTCCTGGGAGTGTCTGAATTGACAAAGAAAGTTAGGACTACTGCACCATCAGGCAGGTGTATAAGGTGACTTATAAGAGGTTGGGTAGGGGCTGACAGCCTCATCATGTAGAACAAACTACCACAGAAGCTCCCTATAAGGTGACAAATAAGAGGTTGGGTAGGGACTGACAGCATCATCATGTAGAACAAGCTACCACAGAAGCTCCCTATAAAGTGACTAATAATAGGTTGGGTAGAGGCTGACAGCCTCATCACGTAAAACAAACTACCACAGAAGCTCCCTATAAGGTGACTAATAATAGGTTGGGTAGGGGCTGACAGCCTCATCATGTAGAACAAACTACCACAGAAGTTCCCTATAAGGTGACTAATAATAGGTTGGGAAGGGGCTGACAGCCTCATCATGTAGAACAAGCTACCACAGAAGCTCCCTATAAGGTGACTAATAAGAGGTTGGGTAGGGGCTGACACTCATCATGTAGAACAAGCTACCACAGAAGCTCCATATAAGGTGACTAATAAGAGGTTGGGTAGGGGCTGACAGTCTCATCATGTAGAACAAACTACCACAGAAGCTCCCTATAAGGTGACTAATAAGAGATTAAGTAGGGGCTGACAGCCTCATCATGTAGAACAAACTACCACAGAAGCTCCCTATAAGGTGCCTAATAAGAGATTGGGTAGGGGCTGACAGCCTCATCGTGTAGAACAAACTACCACAGAAGCCCCCTCTACAAGGTCATGTGAATGCTTGGTGCAGGCTTCCTTGGTGTAAGATGATTAGCTAACGTTGTGGCACTATGTTCCGTGAGTAGCTCACAAGTAAGTAACAATGGTGATGACTTCACAGGTGTCATAAAATGTGTCTAAGTAACTAACTGTGACAGACGAACGCAGCCGACCCTGAATGATATGATACGACTCTTCGTAACGACCCCTTGGATAACATCAGTGCCCTCGAATATTGTAACCTTTCGTCAAACGGGATTTATTTTTTCACCTGGACTCATTAGCTATGCAACTGTTCCACACAGATGGTAAACACGTTTGCTGATTAATATGTGGACAGTTTATCTACCGTTCATTCTGGTCATCGCATTGATTTAAGGAGAGATTAAATCACGCCCATGGACATCTCTTGAGCAATCATATGCAGTATTTTCATTAACTTGGCCAGTGGGGGCGGTGCCAGCATCAAACAGATAGCAGCGACCACGATCAAAGAAACGGACTGGGGGATCTCAGGAAAGACTAGCGCCACGATCAAAGACAGTAGTGGTCCCTGAAACGAGCGACGCAAGTTTCTTGCCGGTATTTCGCATCTCCGTGCCAAACGCAGAACCGATCGCAGTGAAAGCGAACGGGGAAAGCCGAAACGGACACAGCGAACGGCGATATAGAAATCCAGGGGCGGCATCTCTCTTTAGTCTGGCGGTCAGAAGCCCAAAAGTGTCCTGAGATCTAAAAAAGGTGTCAAATTCTTTATGTCCCACTTATCTTTCATTTCATTTTAGATATATACAGACCATGAAGAAATGCATGTTATTACTCGTTGGCCAGACCTTAATAAAAGCACTAGCTATATTTGAAATCTTGCGAGATTTATCCCATGGATTTTTATATATAATTGCAGTGAATTCTATTTCTGTGCAAAACGGTAACATATATATTGTGTAAAGTGATCAGTGGTCTAGTTCATTCATTCTATTTCACTGGATTTTGTGTTAATTTAAATCTATTAAATTAAACCGTCTCAATAGTTCCAGTTGTAAATGTAATGATATACCTGCTATATTATTTCCAAAAGATAATAGATGTTAAATGCTTAAATTAACTTTTAAAGTCGCGAAGGAATTTATAATTAAAAAATTTAGCTAAGTCCTATATTTATAGATGTGTGTTTTAACCACTAGAACTCGCGCAGTGTTTATTAAATACATAATTAAATACGCGAGCGTATATAAAATAGTCTTAACGGGAAATTTATCGCATTTTAGAATGTTATTGGATTTTTCGATATGAATTACATGTTTTCTATTTTTCATATATAGAGTGATCCCTTTTGCAACCCAGCAAATCAATCTAAGCAAAGCAAAGCATAAACAGTGTGTAGAGTCTCCCTGACTCAGAACTTGTTGAGACTGTGTAAATTTTTAATCTTTGAGGCGATTCTATGTTTGGAATTCCGCTATCTAACTTTCAGCAAAGAAAGCACACCCAAAGAAAAATTTAACACACCATCAAGCAAATTAAGTTGTAACGGGAAGAAGAACACTGGCCCGAGCTTTTGTTAGTTTACTGATACAGAGAGAGAATACATATTTACCTGAACAGTGATGTGACTAGTTTTCTCCCTGGACTTAAACCATACCTCACGGATGAAGTGTATCAGCACGCGTAAGAATTTTTATTATCAGCGGCAAAGTCAAATAGACCACACCATCCTCACCCCGGTATCAGAGACCGTGCCCTCCCATAGAAACTGTTGTTAAGAAAAGAGACACAAATACAGATTCATTTTCCAGCGATTACGGGATCCTTTTTATGTGCTGACCGCCTAACCGCTAATCTGAGGCTGGAACTTCAACTAACACTCATACATTTAGTTTGAGGTGTAACTGCTGTTGTGTTATTCTATGGAGTGCCAGATTTTTTCACAATCGGTAAGTGAGAGCAAGATGAGTGAAGGCCTTTACTAGCGCGTGTATGAATGATAGGAAATTTAATCTCTTTTGTAACCCATTTGTTAACTTGCTTACCGGGGTTTATCTTTGTCTAATAAGCGGGACGGGCTTAGTCGATACCAATCTTCTTCACCCCCTCCCTACCTTGTTATTTGCATTTTTCAGTACTTATGATATTTTTGCTGTAAACACATGATTATTGTAGTGAGTGTTTTTTTTAAACTTTAATAAATAACATAAACTTAATCGTTACTGTGTTGGAATACCCAAAGCCCATAAAATTTCCCCTATTTGTTAATATAGTTTGTATCCACGTCGTCTGTGTGTTTTGAAGCACCAAATCGGTGTGAGCGCAGAAGTGTGTCTGGAAACTGGCAAATAATTGTTTGACCAGTAGAGCCTTAAGAGTAGATTGAGCGAAACGATTTGTCGTAAATAAGTCTGTCTTTACTCTCCTCCAGCACCCTGTGAAGCAACTATTTACTCTCTACATTTCTATCACTGAGCTTTTCACCATCATTCTACACTCTAAACCGGACTACTATTTCTAAGACTCTTGTCTCTCAAAATAAATTTACGACAATATTGGTGGGCTGGTCCTGGGATCTTGATCTACATTTGAGGCAATCGCATAGCCGGGATAAAGTTATTTTTGAGTCTGATCTAAGTCTGGGTCTAACTAGATAGAGTGTGAGTGATCTGTTTTTGTGATTTAGGGAAAAAAATAAATAATTAATTACACCCCTAGACAACGCCTTTTAGTATTTGGGTCGCCCACACAGCATATTTACCGGTTGTTTTCTGTCCACGGCAGTAAAAAGTACGGATAATCATAAATTCGGTTAGCTAAATTATCCTCTGGCGGAGAAAATTAATTTTTTTCTTTATAAGATTTGCTGGGATTGCGTGATTGGTTTTACAGTCACTAAAGGTTTTTTGAAGTTAAAAAGAGTTGAGCTTAGCTAAAGACGCCTTGTTCTGACTTTTTAAGTCTAGTTAACATCGTCTCTTCTCATAAATTGACTTCAGGGGCGAGTTTTGTGACTGAGATTCAAACATTTTAGGGAAAAAAATTTTTTTCCCTTTTAAATTGTTTTAATATAAATTTTTCTCTACTGTTAGTAAAAGTAGATTCTTTTCTAGTGTAACTTACCATTTTTAGTGGCATAGTCGCTTGCGTTAAGAGTCTTAAGTGACAATAATAGCAGCGATAAGTTTGCACATTTCAAATAGGAGGTAACACAAGTAAATTTAGACTTTGTGTTTTTTTCTTCTCGTAGCGGCTTTGAGTTTTTTTCCTTTCTTGTTCTTTCGCACTATTCTCTAGTCCTACTACATCTTATTCTTTGACAATGGCAGAGAGGATAAAGATGAGATCCATCCTGAGGCTGGAAGTGAAAGAGGCAGGACTAGACGCAGAAGCGGCGAACCTGTTTGTCAACCAGGAACTGGAAATATATGATGCGGAGCAACAGAGAGCAGAGAGGAGAGAAGCACAGGAGAGGGCAGATAGGAAAGAAGCGGAAGAACGCCTATTAGAGCAGAAAAAAATTGAGGCAGAAATGGAAGCCCGCAGAGAAAAAGAGAAAAAGGAAGCGGAAGAGAGGGCAGAAGCTAGGAAGAAAGAAGCGGACGATCGTCAATTGGAGCAGAAGAGAATTGAGGCAGAGATGGAAGCTCGCAGGGGGGGAGAGAGAGAGAGAGAGAGAGGGAAAGACAGCACGAACTGGTGCTTAAGGCTCTAGAGAGTCGGGGCGCCTCTACTTCGAATAACGGAGAGCCGTCTTCGCCCCAGTCTCCGTCAATGGACCTCTCCAGTACTCAGTCTGCCCAATTAACTGCGATGTCTTTTGCTTTAGAGTCTTTTCCCAGCCCCAATGAAAAAATTGACAGCTATCTAGAAAAATTCGAGAGGCTCGGAAATCTGTATGGGTTAGAGAGTACCCGCTGGGCACTTAAACTCTCAACGTCATTAAAAAGTACTGCTTATGACGTATATACAAAGCTGGGAACCAACCAACATGATAACGACATGCTGAAGAAAGCCTTGCTAGAACGGTTTGAGATGACCGCCCGAAAATTTCTGCAAATGTTCAGAAACAGCCGAAAAGAGAGCACGGAAACATTCCCACAGTTCTCTTCACGTCTCACGGGCTATTTGACAAAGTGCATTGAATTATCTGACCTACCTCTTACATATGAGGGACTACTTGAACTTGTTCTTGTGGAACAGATAAAGTCAAATTTTTCAAACGAAACCCGTAGATGTTTGGCTGAACAGGGCGCAGTCAGGCTTGAGGACATACTCAATAAGGCAGAACGCTATACCAATGCAATGGCCGAACTTCCCAGTACTAAACGTAAACCCACAGATGAGCCATCTCGAAAACAAAATCTAGAGCAGTCATCCTATTCCTCTAATTCCTCTCAGAATTATAACCAACGAGAAAATAATACCCAGAGATCTCCCCAGGAAAAATCGAAATTCTACAAAACCCGATACCCCCCTAACAACAATTCTGATCAACCCACCAACCTACGTGGCAGCGCGGCCACCAAGGTCAAGGAAAAGGGAAGACCCCTACACCAGGAACGTCTGATCAGGGCAAACAAACCGGTCCAAACCGCATCGGATGTTTGCATACAGCCACGAAAGGAAGAGTCAATGTCAGTGATTCTCAACCTGAGGGGGACCGACCCTCAACTCGAGGAACTGTAATTTTGAATGGTACCTCAACTACTTGTCTCTTTGACACTGGACTAAGCTTTAGTTGTATTGTCGCTAGGCACTAGTCAAACCCGGTCAGGAGACAGAGGAAACCGTCAAACTTAGTGGAGTTTTCAGGAGTGATGCACCCAGGACGCTTCCTATGGCACTGGTAGAAATACACTCTGACTTTGTCAGAGGGGTTATTAAAGCGGCCATTATGGATGATCCTATCTACCCAGTTATCCTGGGATGTAGATATGTGTTTATTGGGAGACCAAAGGAGCCGATTGTGGCAGCGGTAACCACAAGAGAGCAAGATAAGAAGGAGAGGGAGCCTGCGCCAAATTTGTTGCCGAATGAACTGAAGTAGGCGCAACAAAAGGACCCTACTCGGGAGCCCTGCTTTAGAAAACTGCCCATGGCTAAGGACCCCAGGCAGAACGGAGACATCTTTTCTAAGGACGGCGTATTGTATCGTAGAACGGGCAACCCGGACACGGGGAATAACCAGCTCCTAGTACCGACGCAGTAATGAAGCCAGATCTTAGAAATGGGGCACTCTCTTCCCTTTAGCGGACATATGGGACAAAACGCCACTATTCAGCGAATAAAAGACCACTATTGGTGGCCAGGAATGAACTTTGACATTATCAGATATGTGAAATCCTGCGCCCAGTGCCAACGGGTAGCAAAAAAACACTTGACATCCCCAGTACCTATGGGGCAAATGCCAATAGTGGGTACTCCATTTGAAAGGGTTGCTGTCGACATCATTGGACCCCTGGAAAGGACCAAAAGAAAGAACAGGTTCATCCTGAATTTAGTCGACACTTGCACAATGTGGGCCGAAGCTATACCGCTAACATGCACAGATTCCAAGCATGTCGCAGAAGCCCTCGTGTAAATTTTTACACGGTTGGGATTCCCTCAACAAGTTTTGACGGACAATGGATCCCAATTCCGTAGCCTGTTAATGGAGGAGATCTTTAAGATCTTGAGGGCCAAACATATCCACACAAGTCCCTACCATCCGGCCGGAAATGGGCTCGTGGAACGTTTTAACGGCACCCTCACCACCATGTTACGTAAGCTGGGTCAGGAGAAACCGGAAGACTGGGACCTATATATATCGGCTGCCTTATTCGCCTACCGAGAGGTACCCTAAGCGTCTACGGGATTCGCGCAAGCTACACTTTTATTTGGCAGACCTATAAAGGGGCCACTAGAAGCCTTACTTCGGTCCCTGACAGACCAAAAGGCTGACGAGACAGTCGTCTCTGCAAGCAAGTATGTATCTGACCTCAAGGAAAGGCTGAAGCTAGGATGGGATCTAGCTACTACCAACCTTAAGAAAGCCCGCGCTAAACATGCTAAAAGATACAACAAAGCTGCAAAAGAGAGAGAGCTCCAACCAGGGGAGAAAGTTTTGTTGCTACTTCCAACCGGAAGCAATAAACTTCGCATCGGATGGCAAGGGCCGTTTACAGTCCTTAAAAAGATCTCACATACCAATTACAAGATCTCCATAAAAGGAAAGGAGAAGGTCTTCCACATAAATCTGCTTAAGAAATATTTGGAAAGACCGGTGCCATCCTCCGAGCATCTCCTGGCTGTCGCCATAGCAACGGAAGACGAGGAAGATGATGATGGTTGCATGGAGTACCCATTGCAACCCACAGAATCCTTTAAAGATGTCAAGTTCGGCGACAATCTCTCACCAGAACAACAAACAGAAACCAGGGCGCTACTAAAACAGTACAGTGCAGTCTTAACGGATGTACCTGGTCGAAAAAATCTCATTGAATTTGATATGAAATTAACAAACGAGACCCCTGTTCGAACCAGAGTTTACCCCATACCGTACGCTAAAGCTGATGCACTTCGCGGAGAAATAGACAAGCTGCGTCAGGCAGGAATTATCAGTGAGTCTACATCTCCTTACAGTTCCAGTGTAGTGCTGTTGCAGAAGCCCGATAAGGAAGTTCGGCTGTGTATAGATTACCGGCTGCTAAACGCTGTAACGGAATTCCAGCCCGAACCTCTCCAAAATGTTTCTGAGTTGTTCACCAAGCTTAGCAAAGCAAAGATTTTCTCCAAGATTGACCTCAGTAAAGGTTATTATCAAATACCAGTCAAGGAGGAAATTAAACCTTTGTTAGCTTTCAGCACTAGTGAAGGACATTACACATTTAATGTGATGCCGTTCGGTTTGCATAACGCACCAGGAGTGTTCACCAGGATGATGAGGAAGCTTCTAGAACCTCTGCAAAGTCCCCATATCCATATTTTCATGGATGACATATTAATTGCATCGGAAACCTACGAAGAACATATTGCTACGGTTGCTATGCTCCTCAGGAGACTACAGGAAACGGGTCTCACAGCCAGACCTAGCAAATGTCTCATCGGGTTTGAACAGTTAGACTTCCTGGGGCATACTATTTCTCACGGATGCAGTTGGCCTATTAAGAAGAACGTGGAGAAAATAGTGGCAGCAAAAAGACCCCGAACGAAGAAAGACGTACGTTCCTTCATATCACTATATGCATACTATCAGAAGTACATCCAGAACTTCAACGGACTGACGGCACCTCTGACTGACCTCACTAAGAAAGGGCGTCCGGATAAGGTCATGTGGGATCAAAAGTGCGAACACGCATACAGCACTTTGAAAGGACAATTGTCTGCATACCCCATTTTGAGGTTGCCTGACCTCAAGAAACCTTTTGTATTACGGGTCGACGCGTCAGGTCAGGGCATCGGGTCAACACTGCTTCAAGCCGAGGACAGTGACCCAAACATGCTATTTCCAGTTGCCTATGGCAGTCGGAAATTAAATAAAGCTGAACGGAACTACAGCGTAGTTGAAAGAGAATGTCTCGCACTGATTGACGGTATCAGACGCCATCATGAGTTTCTCTATGGTACATCTTTCACAGTGCAAACAGACCACGCTCCGTTAGCATTTCTTGGTGCCAATAAAGAATTTAACGCAAGGATCATGCGTTGGGCTCTTCTTTTAAGCGTTTATTCTTTCAAAGTGGAAAACATTCCGGGAAGACAGAATGTCGGGGCTGATTTCCTGAGTAGAAACTGGACTACGGAGGAAGAGGAGGAAGTTGAAGATACCAATCATCCTAAAGCTACCGTTCAGGGCAGCTTCGTCGTCATAAATCAAACATGAAAAAAAAAGTTTTCATGTCTCAAAAGAGGGGACGATTGTGACGGACGAACGCAGCCGACCCTGAATGATATGATACGACTCTTCGTAACGACCCCTTGGATAACATCAGTGCACTCGAATATTGTAACCTTTCGTCAAACGGGATTTATTTTTTCACCTGGACTCATTAGCTATGCAACCGCTCCACACAGATGGTAAACACGTTTGCTGATTAATATGTGGACAGTTTATCTACCGTTCATTCTGGTCATCGCATTGATTTAAGGAGAGATTAAATCACGCCCATGGACATCTCTTGAGCAATCATATGCAGTATTTTCATTAACTTGGCCAGTGGGGGCGGTGCCAGCATCAAACAGATAGCAGCGACCACGATCAAAGAAACGGACTGGGGGATCTCAGGAAAGACTAGCGCCATGATCAAAGACAATAGTGGTCCATGAAACGAGCAACGCAAGTTTCTTGCCGGTATTTCGCATCTCCGTGCCAAACGCAGAACCGATCGCAGTGAAAGCGAACGGGGAAAGCCGAAACGGACACAGCGAACGGCGATACAGAAATCCAGGGGTGGCATCTCTCTTTAGTCTGGCGGTCAGAACCCCAAAAGTGTCATGAGATCTAAAAAGGTGTCAAATTCTTCATATCCCACTCATCTTTCATTTCATTTTAGATATATACAGACCATGAAGAACTGCATGTTATCACTCGTTGGCCAGATCTTGATAGAAGCACTATTTATATTTGAAATCTTGCTAGATTATCCCATGGATTTTTATATATATTTGCAGTGAATTTTATTTCTGTGCAAAACTGTAAAATATATATTGTGTAAAGTGATCAGTGGTCTAGTTCATTCATTCTATTTCACTGGATTTTGTGTTAATTTAAATCTATTAAATTAAACCGTCTCAATAGTTCCAGTTGTAAATGTAATGATATACCTGCTACATTATTTCCAAAAGATAATAGATGTTAAATGCTTAAATTAACTTTTAAAGTCGCGAAGGAATTTATAATTAATAAATTTAGCTAAGTCCTATATTTATAGATGTGTGTTTTAACCACTAGAACTCGCGCAGTGTTTATTAAATACATAGGGGGCCGCGCTAGCGTAGTGGTTACAACACCGCTCTGGCGACCGAGTGATACAGGATCAAACCCGGGCGACGGCATTTGAGGATTTTTCGTTGACCGGGATTTGGACTGGATTAACTCGAGACCTGGCGAGGACATTTGAAGGAGTGTCGTCGACCAGGGACTGGCGGCTCCTGAGCCGACCCAGCTCTAATGGGTACCTCCGAAATCGGAGAGTATTTGCCTGAATGGCGAGGGACACCTGTCTCTGTACAAGAAACAAAGGGATACTCACGTAAAATCAATGTCAGGTTAAAATATTAATAATAACCTGAGATTTCGCCTCGAGTATTAGCGGGCGTACGGAAAAAAAAAAAAAAAAAAAAAAAAAAAAAAAAAAAAAATTAAATACATATTTAAATACGCGAGCGTATATAAAATAGTCTTAACGGGAAATTTATCGCATTTTAGAATGTTATTGGATTTTTCGATATGAATTACATGTTTTCTATTTTTCATATATAGAGTGATTCCTTTTGCAACCCAGCAAATCAATCTAAGCAAAGCAAAGCATAAACAGTGTGTAGAGTCTCCCTGACTCAGAACTTGTTGAGACTGTGTACATTTTTTATCTTTGAGGCGATTCTATGTTTGGAATTCCGCTATCTAACTTTTAGCAAAGAAAGCACCCCCAAAGAAAAAATTAACACACCATCAAGCAAATTAAGTTGTAACGGGAAGAAGAACACTGGCCCGAGCTTTTGTTAGTTTACTGATACAGAGAGAGAATACATATTTACCTGAACAGTGATGTGACTAGTTTTCTCCCTGGACTTAAACCATACCTCACGGATAAAGTGTATCAGCACGCGTAAGAATTTTTATTATCAGCGGCAAAGTCAAATAGACCACACCATCCTCACCCCGGTATCAGAGACCGTGCCCTTTCATAGAAAATTAATATGAAACAAATATAAAGGTATGTTATCAGGCACTCGCAGGAAATAAAGAAGTAGAACACCAGACAACAGAAAAACAACAGACATGAGTGGCTTACCCAGGATTTGAACTCCCATAGAAACTGTTGTTAAGAAAAGAGACACAAATACTGATTCATTTTCCAGCGATTACGGGATCCTTTTTATGTGCTGACCGCCTACCCGCTAATCTGGGGCTGGAACTTGAACTATTACTCATACATTTAGTTTGAGGTGTAACTGCTGTTGTGTTATTCTATGGAGTGCCAGATTTTTTCACAATCGGTAAGTGAGAGCAAGATGAGTGAAGGCCTTTACTAGCGCGTGTATGAATGACAGGAAATTTAATCTTTCTTGTAACCCATTTGTTAACTTGCTTACCGGGTAATACATTTTCTGTATACCCGGCATTGTTCCTTTAAGTGGGATAGTTTTTGATAAACTCTGTTTTAAAACCCCCTCCTTTTCTTTTGCTTAGTAAAGGGAAGAACAATTGGGAAGAACAGGATTCTTTCTACCACCCATACCTAATTTTGTAACACCTCTTTTCAGAGTAATTAACTTCACTGTTAGGTTAACTTACCTATGTTCCTGATAACTATATATCTTTGGACTGGGTTTATCTTTGTCTAATAAGCGGGACGGGCTCAGTCGATACCAATCTTCTTCACCCCCTCCCTACCTTGTTATTTGCATTTTTCAGTACTTACGATATTTTTGCTGTAAACACATGATTATTGTAGTGAATGTTTTTTTAAAACTTTAATAAATAACATAAACTTAATCGTTACTGTGTTGGAATACCCAAAGCCTATAACATTTCCCCTATTTGTTAATATATTTTGTATCCACGTCGTCTGTGTGTTTTGAAGCTCCAAATCGGTGTGAGCGCAGATGTGTGTCTGGAAACTGGCAAATAATTGTTTGACCAGTAGAGCCTTAAGAGTAGATTGAGAGAAACGATTTGTCGTAAATAAGTCTGTCTTTACTCTCCTCCAGCACCCTGTGAAGCAACTATTTACTCTCTACATTTCTATCACTGAGCTTTTCACCATCATTCTATACTCTAAACCGGACTACTATTTCTCAGACTCTTTTCTCTCAAAATAAATTTACGACACTAACTCACCGTCTTTATTCCATGCACCCTCAACCTGATATGCTGAAGTGGCTACGCCCCACAGGAAGTTGTCTGGAAACTTTCCATAGTAGAACTCGTCGCGGTCCACAGGATCTGAAGTAGTGGTTAAGAAATGTGGCTAAATGTTACTGCTGTCTTGTAAATAGAGCAGCATTGACGAAAATATGTATACATATAGGCATTTTCTGTGTTGTGACGAGGTAATCAGGTTGTGAATACTGGAAGACTTTGGTCAGGAGGAAAAAAAAAATCCTACATTTTATATTTATTCAGTTTTCCCTACATTTTATAATCATTCCATTTTCCCTTAAAGTTTACCATCATTCACTTTTTTCTCTTTCATGTTATAATCATTCCATGTTCCCTATATTTTTTAATCATTCCTTTTTCCCTACAGTTTATAATCATTAAATTGCCCCCTACATCTTATAATCATTCCATTTTCCCAACATTTTATATTCCTTCCATTTTCCCTCCATTCCATTTTTATCTAATTTCATTGATGTGGCAGCATTTCTCGACATCTTAAAAATAAAAACAAACTAAAATACGTTTTGTTCTCGTTTGAACACTGCCACTTAAGATTCGTTCAGCGATACAACTTACTAGACTATGTTTGTTTTATGGTTTGACGTTTCACGGAACCATGTTTCATAAGGATTCAATGAATGTCAGAATTCATTATTTGCCCAGTTTAGAAATTATATGTATATATTTCATGTTATAAAAATGTCCAATGGGAAATTAAATAATGATGGTGTTAACAACGATTATAAAAAAATAATAATAACTTTTTTAAAATTTGCTTCATGTTCTTCTGACTTAAATGTCTACAGAATGGGACAACCCAAACCATGCCAAACACTCCTTAGTTTTCACTCACGACATAAAGGTTAGTATTCTTAGCTTCCTTCTCGACCCCTATAAGGCACGAGCAACCAGTCAAGTGTTATTTGAGCCGGGAAGTGGTGAGGGTCTTGACGTGGGATGGGACATACGTTGAGGAACCCTGCTTGTGGCAATGCAGGTAAGTTTTTGTTATGGAATCCCTAATATTAGGATGTAATGTCACTTCCCAGTCTACCTAGCTGTAAATGGGTTCCTTTATGGGTCGGAGTGGTTAAGAGGTATGGCGTCCGCCTCGAATTTTAGAGGTACCGGGTTCGATTCCCAGTAGAGGGAATATAATTTATAGAAATTTTTTTTTATCAGAGCCAATGTTCCTAATGATGTCATACTCCCCTCTGGTCTCATGAGTAGTGACATCGGATGTCTAGCCTTCTCGGATTAGGGCGAAAAAATAGGAGGTTCCGAGTGCAAGGTGCGCACCTTAAAAATCACACGGCAGTTGGAAATCGTAAAGAGTAGGCCATAAGGCCACTGCCCTGGCAAAATTTAAAAATTAGAAACACACACATATATATATATATATATATATATATATATATATATATATATATATATATATATATATATATATATATATATATATATATATATATATATATATATATATATATATTTATAAAATGTGATTCTTATATACACACATTGGGATTATCGCCGATGCTACGGAGTTCAGGCGCTGTGCTGAGATCGGAGCACTGATGGAGTTGTCCGTGTGCAATGAAGATAGTCCTTAAAACCAAACCAAACCTGATTCTGCTCTTGAGTTAGGCAAGTTAAAGGCAGCGACGAAGGGAAATGGTCACCTCACCTGTCGATGCTAGACCTAGTATGGTGAAGTCTCTTACATTTCACTTCCCTACAGCAGTATCTGCTGTGGGACAACCTTTACCTTTTTTACAGGGTAGTATAACCATTACACCAATAAAGAACTGATGCCAGTAGAACTCGACATAAGAAGAAGACGCTGGACATGGATTGGTCCCTCATTAAGAAAACCAGCTACTAGTACTACCAGACAGTCGTAGTTCTGGAATATTCTGGGTCAGAGAAGTAGAGTTAGGCCAACGGAGACGAGAACTGCAGATATAAATGAACGTGATGAGAAAAACATGGAAAGACGTAGAGCTGAACGTAACAATAGGACTAGGGATGCGTTTTTTAAGGCTTCTGCTCCATGGGGAAGCTGATGTATTGACTGATTGCTTAACATGCAATTGACCTTATTTGATAGAATGCGTACATTGTACAAGCTCATTGTAGTTCCCTGGGGGGCTCTGAATAAAAAAAAAATAAATCAATGACTAGGACTACTGTACACTCAGGCATGTTGTACAAGGCGCCTAATATACGAGTACTATTGTGCATGGAGCTGGCACGTCATTATGTAGCACCAATTGTTATAGAAACCATCCGTGCACGAGCATGTAAGTGCTTGGTGCAGGATACCTGCTAGGGACTTGCTTCATGCTGAATAAGTAGCAAAGAAAGAAAGTGATTAATGCTGACGGCTTATGATGATGTTGACGATGATGATGATGTGCTGATAATGATGTGCTGAAGATGATGACAACGAACAGATAAAAACTTACACGCCCTATAATTCTTAAGGTTGTCGTCGAGACCTCTGTTAGCGATCAGCGCTTTGTAAAAGTTGGCTGAAGATCGTGGATATCTTGTTCTTCCTTGTGCACCCATATCCACGAAATATAGTCCGGTCTTGGTGGTGTATCCATGATTCCAGTCAAATCCATCAACCAGTGACCAGACGAAGTAGCCTCTAACGTCACTTCCGGTTTTGATTGCTGCAATATAAGAAGAGATTATGCTCTACATGTAGTTGCTTCCGGGGGGGTGTCTGATGATACAAAGACAGAATAGGACTACTGTACCATCACGCATGTCGTACATGTATGAGGTTGTGTATGAGGTTGGCAACCTCGTCGTGTAAAACTCACAGCTACAAAAACCCCTGCTGCAAGAGCATGGGAGAGCGTTGTACAGGCTTTATGAAGTGGTGACGCTATGCTCCATAAGGATCGGAAAGAAATATTATGATGATGATGAATACTCTATATCTGTTATATTTAAACGTTATGCGTGTACGTATACCTGGAGTCATCCTTATATGACCACCAGCTAAGCACAATGCTATAATATACTAATGTGGAAGTGAACCTGTCTGTGAGGCTAATTGCACCCTCATTGACTCTTGAAATCACCCACACACTTCCAGGAATTCCCCCTGTGGTGAGATATGTTGAGAACCCAGCTTTGCATGCTAAGCTTAGAGGAGTCACTTGAGCCCCAGACGTAAATCTGGCATTTTGCTTGGTTATCTGTATACAGGAGGATCTTGTTATGGGCCCATGATTGGCAAGGGGAGTTGAGAAGTGGCTCTGTGTAGGATGTGACGATTCCTTGGGAGAGCCCAGAACCAGAGCACATTATTTTAGCTCTGCATATTTGGACAGCTCTCTTGGATGGCGGGGAATGCGCAGTATGTCACGCGCTTCTTCCTCTTAGCTTGGGACCAGATGTTATGATCCTTTAAATGCAAGCCAAGCTGGAGAAATTGGAGCTCATGAATTTAACTAAACACATTTAGGAATAGTAGAAAAGCCACAGGAAAAGCCTAATTCTACAGTGTAGATAATACCAAGGAGTCTTCAACTTGGTATTGGCTGAAAAAGAGCGAGAAGCTCAGCAATTCTGATTAAACAACAAGAATATTTAAACATTATTGCCACAAACTATCATAAATGCATCAAATATTTCCCAACCGATGTAAAGGGAATTCTGGATGTTTGACGGTTGTCTTCCAGACCAACAGATATAATTTCTGGAAATACATACAATACTAAATGCTAATTTTTCTTATAGTCCGCAAATCATCATGATCATGATCATCATAGTAATCATCATCTCATCACCGTCATCATCATCTCAACGTTATCATCGTCATAATCATCATCAGCATCATAGTCATCATCCTCTTATCACCATCATCATCATCTCAACAACAACATCATCACAATCATCATCAACCTGCAGCAACATAGGCCTCCAACAAACTTATGCCAAGTCCTCCAGTCGAGTGCCATCAGCTCAAAGTCTTTCAATATCTGCCTCATGATTTTCACATCTGCCTCCAGTTCTCGTCTCCGTGTGTTTTTAGGTCAACCTCTGTTTCTCTTACCCTGCCGATGCCAAAACAAGGACTGCGTGGTATTACTATCAACAGATTTCCTCAGTATGTGTCCAATTTATCTCCATCGTCGCCTTCTCATCTCTTGTTCCAGTGGCACTAATCTTGTTCTTGTCATCAGTTGCAAATTGATGATCTTGTCATACCAATGCAATCACCTTATTCTTCGCAAGCACCCATTTATGATCCACAAGTATGTACTTTTAACTCCAGCATGGTTTTTAAAATTAAACGTAACAAAACGTGTTACGGGAGCATGGTCACAGGTTATCTGACAATGTAGGAAATAGTAATTCAAAAGAAAACATAATACTGCCAGAAAAAAAGTAGAGGGAATAAATCATTGATATATTTTTGTTAAATAAAAATTTACCTCGTTTTGGCGAGGAGCGTCCCGTTTAACCTAATCGGTTATATTAGGGTGCATGTCCAAATATAAAAGATCGTTAGGTTTGATAACACTGACAAACAACATTTTTCTTTCTTATATAAGAATAAGTGTTCTTAGGTCAGTTTATTGCGCTGATTTCAAATCTGAAATCCGTTTATCTCTATCACATCGGGTTCTTAAGATATTTGTGAATAAATATATTTTTGGGAAACCGTTATTTGCTCCGTTTCATTTTTACTATATAACTTATTAAAAATTAATCAAACGCAAAATAATTCTACTTTTTTATACTGCTAAAAGATGCATGACATGTTACGCTATTTTTCAAATAGTTACTGTATTTTGAACTAATTCTGAGCGAAATATGGCTTCTAGAAGTTGTAGAAATTCGGCTGATCTGTTCTGTTACGTGTGCGGATATTTTACCGATCGTGTTCACCAGAAAAACTTTACACCATTACTAAAGAAAGCATATGAACTTTATTTCGATTCGAAAGTTGATGATGCAAATAAATCTTGGAAGCCAAATGCAGTTTGTTCGACTTGTGCAAATACGAGGTACATTGGCATGTTGGTTACGAAAATCGCCGAAGCATAAGTTGATGCCTTGTGGAGTGCTAGTAATATGGCGTGAACCGACAAATCACACTACTGATCGTTACTTCTGCTTGACAAATATCCATGGTTTCACTTTTAAAACTAGAAAGTCTGTGGTTTATCCAAATATTGAATCGGTTTCGAAACCAGTGCCTCATGATCCAATCACGTGTCCGATCCCAGTTCCACCAGAACAATATCCGTTGGACGTGAATGAACCATCAGAAAGTGATAGTTTACCTGCTTTAGAAACTAATTCGGACTCGGATTATATACCGGTGAATGATGGTGTTCACTTAATTAACCATTCAGAACTTTCAGATCTAATAAGTGATCTCGCTCTTACCAAAGGACAAGCGGAATTACTCGGTTCGCGACTCAAAGAATGGAATCTTTTAGCGCCCAATGCTCCGATATCTAAATTTCATCATCGACACAGAGAACGTGTTCAATACTTTGAGATGGATGATGACATTTGCTATTGCAAAGTTGTAAACGGTCTAATGGTGCACCTCGGTCATGAGCACATAGTCAACGCATGGCGACTTTTCATCGACTCTTCCAAGACTAGTCTAAAAGCCGTGTTATTGCATAACGGAAATTTATTTTCATCAATTCCAGTCGCCTACTCTGTTCATATGAAAGAAACTTATGACAATATGGCTATACTTTTGGCGAAAATAAAGTACAATGACTACCAATGGCGGATTTGTGGAGACCTAAAGGTCATTGCAATTCTCACGGGCATGCAGACTGGGTATACTAAATTTTGTTGCTTCCTATGTGAATGGGACAGCCGCAACAGACAGGAACATTATGCAAGAAAGGTGTGGCCTATCAGGGATCGTATGTAGCTCGGGCATAAAAATGTAATACACGAGCCATTAGTTAACAAAGACAGCATCATTTTACCACTGTTACATATAAAGTTGGGGCTCATGAAGAATTTCGTAAAAGCGTTAGATAAAACGAGCAAAGCTTTCACTAATCTTCGAGAAAAGTTTCCGCAAGTTAGTGATGCAAAGATAAATGAAGGTATCTTTGTAGGACCTCAGATTAGGAAAGTTATTGCAGACAAACAATTCGAGAACTTGTTACATGGTAGTGAACTTCGCGCATGGATGGCATTCAGATCGATCGTCGATAACTTTCTGGGAAATCACAAATCTGTCAACTATGTGCATATTGTTAAGCAGTGCATAGAAGCATACAGAATTATGGGCTATAACATGTCCCTCAAAATCCATTTGCTCGATTCGCATCTTGACTTTTTCCCTGACAACCTTGGCGAAGTCAGCGATGAACATGGAGAACGATTCCATCAAGATTTCGCCGTAGTGGAGTCACGTTATCAATGACGGTGGAGTGTGACCATGCTTGCCGATTATTGTTGGATGCTTCATCGCGATGTACCACATGCCATTCACCGACGAAAGTCGACTGCAAAGAAATTCAAGCCTACATAACTGTTATACTTCGTGTACGAATGATGTAATACTGTATGTGTTGTTAAAAAACTTCAATTGCGTATTTTTAGAGATCCCGACCTGATAGAGAAAAACGGTTTGCAGATTTAAAAACAGCGCATTAAAATTGACCAGAAAAGCATAGAAATGTTGGAGAAAGAAAAAAAAATTTTTTGTTTGTTAGCCAGTGTAATTTGTGTTAAAATATACGTTGAGTGTGACTATAAAAGGCTTTCAGTTTAATCTGCTGATGGATAATTAAGATAATCTGTGGCGCACTAGCAAGTCATAGCGCTCAAGTCTGGCTGAAAAGTTACCAGGTTCCAGGTGCAAAACCAGGTTTCAAACCTGGACCTAATCAAGAGAATTTTCCAACTCTCATTTTCTTTATAACAATTTCTGCCATCATCCTTCTCATCCTCCTCTTCCTCATCTTTATATTCATCATCTTCATCACCATCATCATCATCATCACCTTCATCATCATCATCACCATCATCACCTAACCATCAGTATTACCATCATCATCGTCATCACCGTCATCATCGTCGTCATTATCATCACCTTCATCATCATCATCACCATTACCATCATCATCAACATCATCACCGTCATCACCATCATCATTACTATCACAATCATCATCACATTCATCATCATCATTGCCATCACTATCATCAACACTATCACCAACATCATCCCATTCATCATCATCATCATCACCTTCATCATCATCACCTTCATCATCATCACCACCATCATCCTTACCATCATCATCATCATCATCATCATCATCATCACCACCACCATCATCATTATCATCATCATCATCATCATCACCATTATCATCAGCTCCCCTAGAAGCATAAACCTTCAACAAATGCATGCTAAGACTTCTAATACACTTTCTGCTATGGGACTACCATTTACAAGCCAGCACATATACTGTTAATTAGAAATCTTCACTGCATTTAAATGAGAGAAACCTGGTGAACTAACCCAGATATTCTGAACGGTAAATTCGTTCTGAGAAGACCTATAGAGGACCATATAGAGAATGGTGCTGAGAAAGAGATTTGGTGTCCAGGCCACAGTAGAATATTCCACCCCATAGAAATTAGTTACGGCTCTGCTCCCAAGCATTAATGACATTTAACATAATTAACAACCCATTTAAACATGGCAAGGAAAATGACTACAATATCAGATATGTTAGAAAAGGAATCATGATAAGTTCTCACTATTCACTAAACGTATAATATAATAATAATAATAATAATAAATTCTTTAAGCGCCAAACACGGCGCATAAGGCAGAAATCCGTGCTCTCCAGATTGTTCGTTGTGACGCCACTCCTCTTAGCTCTTGCACATTATTTAATCCCAACGTTCTTCCTTCTCTTATTATTGTTCTTCTAAGTGTTTCTCTTGGTCTTCCTTTTTTCCTCTTACCCTCAGGAACCCAAGTGAGCGCCTGCAGTGGTATTCTGTTGTTTTGCATTCGTAGGACATGACCGATATATGACCATCGTCTTTTTCTTATATAGTCGGAGACATATTTCTGCCTAGAGTCTTCTCCTATTTGTCGATTAGTCTTGAATTCTTTCCAACTGATGTTCATGAGTTTTCTAAGACATTTGTTCTCGAATGTATTCAGCTTGTTCTCCAATGATTTTGTTATTTTCCAACTTTCACAGCCGTATGTTAACACTGAGATGACATTTGAATTAAACAGACGAAGCTTGGTATGTATATTCAGTGATCGTAATTTCCAAATGTTAGATAATCTATTAAAGGCGCTGGCTGCCAAAGCAATTCTAGTATGAATTTCTCTTGTTGTGTCACCATCCCGAGTCATTTTACTGCCTAAATAATTGAAGCTTTCAACTTTCTGTAGTTTTTCCCCGTTCAGGATGATATCAAAGGTCTCGTTGGAACAGTTCATAACTTTAGTTTTAGAGGGATTTATTTGGAGACCTATTTTAACCGAGAGATGACACAGATTATTTACTGCTTCTTGGGATTGTCTGGGTGTTGAACTTAAGAATGCTAAATCATCTGCAAAATCCAGGTCCCCCAGGAATTTTCCATTTGTCCATTTTATACCTAATTTTTCATTGTGGGTATAGTTTCTCATAACCCAATCAATAGCTATTCCAAAAAGTAGTGGTGACATAATACAGCCTTGTTTCACCCCTGTTTCTACTGTAAACCATTCTGTATTCCCTTTATTTGTTCTAACACAACATCTTGCATTGTCATATAGCGCTTTGATTATATTCACATATTTTGTTGGAACATCATAGATTACAAGTATCTTCCACAGTGATGGGCGGTGTAGACTTGCTTTTTTCCTTCTGAAATATATTTTATGCCCTTCCCCGTCCATCTACACTCGCTGACACCCAATATGTCCAACTTATAATTGTCCATTTCTTTAATTATTTCTTTCATTTTTCCGTCTTGATACATAGTTCTTACATTCCAGTATCCAATTTTTAAAATCTCCTTAGCCCCTAAGATATTAGAATGAGTCATGTTCACTGTCTTGTACACTGACGAGCCTGGTTCTGTTTCGATAACAATCGCTTGTTTTACGATAGTGACTTGTTAATTCTCTGATCAACACTCCTATCCGACCGACCGATTCGTAAAATATACCAACAATAAAGTAAGGCTAACACCTGTTTTTGCTCTGACCGTCTTAAATGGTCATCCTACGGACCAGGGAGTTCCTTGTGGCTCGTCGCCCAATTATTGTAATCATTTTCTGAATTAGATGGGAGTAGCTTCTGAGAGGTGATGTTCTTATACTACGTTTGATGTTATCTGTTGTGACTCAATGCGGCCTTCTCGGGGTTTTGCCGGGCCCCCGAGCTTCAGGTTCAGTATTATAAATTGTTAATGTAAGGTTTCAGAGCTCAGCAAGATTTGCTTCCCCGGTGGTGGCTTTTTAATAATTTATTTCGTTAAGTTGAAAAAAAAAAAATCAGTTGTTAAATTACCATAACAAATCATAACCAAGTTTTTAAAAGTTCAAAATGTTATTCATTGGTACGAAAAAGCCTGCATTAAAATAACATATAACCGGTTGAGAATTAATTTAGACAACAATCGTGGAGGCGAGGCATCTGAGACAAATACGAGCAAAGGTGGGACTTACCTTGCAAGACGTTGTTGCTGTATTCTCTAATATAGTCTATTCTGTTCTGGTCTTTCAGTGTTCCACAAGTTCTAAGCCCACTATGGGTCACAAAGATGGGAGGGTTGCTGTATGTCACTGTTATGTGCCTCAGAAGTTCCTTGAGACCAAATCCCATCAGACGCTTGTCGCTGTCTGGGTTAATCTCTGGACGGTACTCAAGCCTTAAGAAGATGGTTTGATGGAATCATATTTTTCCCGTTTTTCATGCTTTAAACATTGATTATGGTGTGAGTAAACATACTAATTCATTGATAATAATAGTATGACTTTGAAATATGAAGAATAACAAAAACAACAACCAGCAAATTAAAGGCTTTCATAAATGTGTGCTTACGTGAAATAGAAGAATTAATACGGTACAACACGATCACCAATATGGAACTGATAACACGAAGTAGACAAGTGCCAGTGGAACAAGCAACGGATAATAACAGATAATAACATAATAACAGATAATAACATAATAACAGACAATAACATAACATAATAACATAATAACTTATAATAACATAACATAATAGCATAATAACAGATAATAACATAACATAATAACATATAATAACATAACATAATAACATATTATAAGATAACATAGTAACAGATAATAACATTACATGATAACATAATAACATATAATAACATAACATAATAACATAATAACATAATAACAGATAATAACATAACATAATAACATATAATAACATAACATAATAACATAATAACAGATAATAACCTAACATAATCACGCTAACAGATAATAACATAACATAATAACAGATAATAACTTAACATAATAACAGATAATAACATAACATAATAACACATATGGAGTAAACCTGTTGATAACATTACTAGCCAGTCCTTAATTTGGAATTCCAATGGCAAGAGAGAGTAAAATGATACTTTAAAATACACAGAGAAATGAACTGAACTGGAGACTAGTTTAAAAGGGATCAGATAGATATTGTAAGACCATACGATGATGGCATGGGACAGACGGACTTGGCTCATTGAGAAGCTGAAGAGTAAATCAATACATTAATAAATGATAACAATTATGATGTGAAATATGATAACATACTTTGGCGAGAAGTGTAGAATACTAAATCTTAGGTACAAATTGTACAGCAAAAGTCTAAGGTAAAAATTGTTCAGCAACAGTCTAGGGTAAAACTTTTTACAGCAAAAATCTAAGGTAAAAATTGAACAGCAAAAATCTAAGGTAAAACTGGGCAGCAAACATCTAAAGTGAAAGTTGCACAGCAAAAATGTATGGTAACAATTGTACAGCAAAAATCTAAGGTAAAAATTGAACAGCAAAAATCTAAGGTAAAGATTGTAAAGCAAACTAAAACTAAAAATTGATTTTCATGAGAACAACGGTAATTACTTGGGAAATTAAAACGAAGAAGTTAATTGTGGTGTGTACTGTAGTATAGATTTTAATTTTAAAATGCAATGGTAATGATAGTAATCACTTGCTTCTCGCGGCAAAGTTCCAGGTTCGGGGTTCAGAACCTGGTAAAATTACGCTCCACTCTACCCAAGCTGTAAAGATGGGTACCTAGCTCTGCTCTTGAGTTAGGGAATGCAAAGGCAGCATGGAAGGGAGAGGTCAACCCACTTCATAAACCTGGCTCGAGTACAGTGAAGTCTTTAACACTTCACACCCCTACGGTATTAACTGCTATGGGACTACCTTTACCTTTAAAAATAGTTACACGTGATGATAGTTGTTGAGTTGAAAGCAATGGTCATGATTGTGATCAGTCAATTAATCAGTCAATACACTTCAACTCCCCAAGGAACACAGGTCATTAACAAACGTATGCCAAGAGCGCTTGTCCTGTTCCATCAGCTCAAGATATTTCCGTGTCCTCCTGATCATTTTCATAATGTATATCTCTAGTTTTCTTCTCCATGTGTTCTTCTGTCTATCTCTATGTCTCTTACCCTGCTGATTATGATTGTGATCAGAACTACCGTGATGCTTGCAATTTAAAGTATATTCGTGTTAACAAATAAGAACAAGGCCGATAATAATGAGTGTGATAAGAACTATAGTAATGATAATTATAAGAAGACGGTGGTAATGACTCAGAAAATATGGAAATATCGAGAACGAACAAGAGAGAAGATAAGGACAATCTAATATCATGGCATAGAAAGAAATTAACTAAATTGATCAACAGTACTCGAGACAGGAAGTTGTGGACAGACATGATCACGCACGCCATTACGCATGGTACCTAAAGAAGACGACACTGATTCTGATCTAAACTTTAATAATGATTGTGATAAGGACGACGGTAAGCATTCAAATGTCCGTCAGCGGAGAAAGAGGTAAGCCCACTTTGAGCACCATTATTGTTGTTGTTTGACTCGGACTGCTGAGCTTCTCGCTCTTTTTCAGCGAATAATAAGTTGAAGACTCCTTGGCATTATCTACACTGTAGATCTAGACTTTTCCTGTAGCTTATCTGCCTTACCGAAACGTGTTGATCCGAAGTCAATTATGAAGAGCTAAAATACTGTGCTCTAGCTCTAGGCACTCCCAAGGAATTATCACGTCCTACACAAGCCACTTCTCAGCTTCCCTTACCAACGAAAGGCCCATAGTAAGATCCCCTGCGTGTAGCCAACCAGGTAAAAGCCAGAGTTAAGTTTGGGGCTGAAATGATTCATCCAAATTTAGTGTGCAATGCTGTGTTTTCAACATGTTTCACCACAGAGGAATCCCTGGAAGTGTGTGGATGATTTCAAATGTCAATGAGGCTGTAATGAGCCTCACAAACAGGTTCACTTCCACATTTGAATCATCAGCATAACACTCCACTCCCTAGGAGCATAGGCCTTTAACAAACACATGCCAAGTCCTCCTGTGACGTGCCATCATCTCAAGTTCTTTCCACGTTCTCCTCATCATTTTCACCTCTGTTTCCAGCTCTTTTCTCCATGTGCTTCTTGGTCTACCTCTGCCTCTCTTGCCCTGGGGGTTCCAGAACAAGGACTGCCTTGTAATGCTATCAACGGGTTTCCTCAGTGTGTGCCCTATCCATCGCCACCGTCTTCTTCTCATCTCTTGTTCCACTGGCACTTGTCTAGTTCTTGTCATCAGTTCCACGTTGGTAACCTTGTCATACCATTTTAATCCCTCTATTCTACGCACGTACCCATTTATGAAAGTCTGTAGCTTTTTGGTTGTTGTCTATGTTGTTCTCCATGTCTCAGAGCCATACAATAGGACTGACTTCACATTTGAGTTGAAGATTCTTATTTTCGTGTTGGATCCGATTTCTCATGATCTCCATAGATTTCCCAATGCAATGAAAGCTCCTCTTGCCTTTTGTATTCTTATTTAAGACCAGATAGCCACTTTGAGAATAATAGTTGAACAAAGTCTGGAATGGAATTCACCACTATACATCGGATTTGTGGACTACGAAAAGGCATTTAACAGTGTAGACAGAGAATCACTTTAGAAATTGATGAGGCATTATGGAGTTCCCCTGAAGACCATTAATTTAATAAAGAAAACATATGAAGACATGACATGCAGAGTTCTTCACGAAGGACAGCTTACAGAACCGTTTGGGATAAGAACAAGAGTGCGACAGGGATGCCTCTTGTCTCCATTTCTTTTCTTACTAGCAATAGACTGGGTTATGAGATCATCGACAACACACAACAGAAATGGAATCCAATGGACTCTGACTAAGCAGTTGGATGATCTGGATTTTGCTGATGACTTGGCTCTTCTGTCCCATAACCGTAATCAGATGCAGGACAAATTGAAAACACTCGATGAGAGGTCACAGCAATTGTGTCTGAAAATACACAGGGAAAAGACAAAAGTAATGAGAATAAATGCAGGTAAAGATAACAGGGTTGAACTTGAAGAAACACCACATTTGAATATCGTACCATTTTGCTTAGCTGTTGGTCATATAGGGATGACTCCAGGTATGGCTCCATGCATGGAAGAACATACATTCTTCGAGACAACATTAAAACATTTAACCAGATACGATTATAGTACAACACATACTTAGGATAAGATTTGTCTGTTTCCAGCAATACATCTTGATCGTACAAGAAGCCCTTGCCTGTGTTAACTTTCTCTGAAACAATTTTGCTCTTGGAATGAGCAATGCCCAGAAAGTCAATAGACCCTGGAAGGAAAAAAAAATTAATAAATATACAGTGCTATTATTTCTAATTCATTGCCTTTGAGATGAAGTATTTAGAAATTGTTTCCTTATTTTTCATTGTGGTTCAATGTAATTTATAATTTTCAATATTGCTGAAAGTTACAATCGATATAATTATTCGTAACAACTGGGAAATATGATGCAGCAAAATATTCCACTATTAGAATTGTTCCATGCGCGTCGTCTTCCCTAACTGTAGAACAGTCTATAACCTTGCCAGGTCTATTGTAGCAGCCAGCTCATTTAGTAATTTGTTGTGGCGCCATGACTATCGCCCTTGCCCAAATGACACCTTGCAAGCTGAGAGCACATGTTCAAATGTCTGTCTTTCATGGCACAGGGGGCACTGATCATCATCAGACTTTCCCCATCTCACAAAGTTTGTAGTCGACGGCAGGAGGTCATACATTGATATGATAATGATCAAGATGAGCTTTAAAAAAAAGCCATATTGTGAGTAAAATAGTAGTGTTACAAACTACCCCCCACCCCAAATAAGTTCGCATTAGAGACGTAACTCTCATAAGGGGAACGCGATTACTGAAAATTTGGGAAACACTGTTTTTGCTTTCTGACTTCTCTATTTGTGAATCACTCAATCAGATCTCGTTACTACTTTTAGTGTACATTTCATTGAAAAAATGTGTCAACTCTTATCGTCTGTGTGTTACCTCTCCTTATCTCAAATGCATGCCATTACATGTTAGCGGCCATTGTCTCCTTTGCTGTATGATGATCATCATCAGTCATCATCATCATCATCAGCATTCATTTGCTCCACTGGAAGCAATGAGCCACACCGTCGTTGGTCGCCATGTAGAAAACTCCATCACATCATTTTGTACTCTTGCAACAACAGTTTTTGTAACGATTTGTTTTACTTAATGAACTTACCAGCCAAACCCATAGTCGGCTGGGAGGACAACAAAAGACAATCTCTGAAGGACCGAGGACTAGAATGGAACCAGGCCAGGAGGAAGATAGCCGATAGGATAGTATGGCGCTTTCTCTTCCAAATCTCTACACCTCACGGTAGAAGAGGAACGACTAAGTAGCAAGTAAGTAAGTAAGCTTGCCATCCCTATTGTAATGAAGTCTGAATCATATCTCGGCATCATTCAAAATGTATCACCGGGCAAACCCCGTGGATAAAACTGACCAATGAAACGCAAGATTGGTACAAATAGTGTCGGAAGATAAGCTGGACATGGAGGAAACAAAAGTGTAGATGTTGGTGATATTTCGGAAGGCAAATAATCATGAAGTACCTGGATAAAGAAGGACCCAATTCGATAATAGAGATCATCAGCCTTAGACATATAGCAATAGATTCACTGTATGTGTTGAAGAGCCGACGTTATTATGAATAGAAGACAGTGGAGCATGAACCATGTTGTGTTTTTCCCTGTATCGGCTGCTCAAGTGAATAGTCGGATAAACTATAGGATAAAGTGGATAGACATAGTGATAGAGCTCATTCATATGAGTAAAATACGCCTAAGATGGAGGACATCGGTACAGAAATAAGGATTCCAGAACTATTTTAGATTTGTTATCTAAGCACACCTTGCCCTGTCTACCCGATTTTGGATGCATGCAAACGTACTTTGGGCTAGTTGTCATCTTGTACATCCGCAAGTCCACTATATAATGGGAGAGAACGAATGACACAGATACACTCGCCGCCTAATTCAAACTACAGACACAGAGCACAGCATTTGTATCACCTCCGTAGCCATCTGCAGAAGTGTGAGCAGACTGTGTAACCATTGAAAGCCTGTCTGTGATTGAAGGTAAGCGAGATGTTAATTAAATATAAATATTTACAAATATTATCAATGTGGGTTTAAGGTAATATTGGTATGTGAAGAATCACACTGTGTTATTTCTGGAGGAAAACCCGAAGTGTGTTGGTTTAGTTTAATTGTATTAAATCAGTAGAACGAATGGATTGAGCTAGTTGTTTGTGGAAAGCATTTTGAAGATATTATGCTTGCTGGAAAGGAATATCCAAACTGGAGGAAGGAATGACTTTAACATATTGATTTTCTGTATTATTTGATATATTACACAATGATTACTATAAGGCCTATATGATTTTATAGAAACAAATCATGGACAAAACTGTAACAAGGGAATTACTGAACTATTGTGCCAGAACTGGAACGAATTGTGTTACTCATGACTTACTATGTTTCTTGTGATTAACTACAGCTTGTCTGAACTGTCTCATTATTCCTCCTGACTGGCCAAGGAGACGATGAGCGATGTTACGTGGGTTGTATATATTGTTTCAGGTTATATCCTTCCCTGAGTGTCATACAAAACCTATAGTGACCAAGTCAGCAAATAGATGTTCAAGTTTGTCATAGCTTTTGCCAATATTAACTGTGTCATCTTGACGAGTGGAGGACCCACAGTGGTGTGGTTCTTTCCAATCATACTGCTGTACGAGGCCTAGGAAGGACTGTGTTTCAGATAAGTAGCTCAGTGCTGGGCTACTTCAACTTTCAAATACCATAAACCCACCTACGAATAAACTATGTGATGATGAAAACACTGTGGTGTATATACAAGACATTTGACAGTCAAATGAGTCATAAAGTAACATTTATATTCATCTATACAAGAAAGCGGAAAAATAAAGACAGATCCCATCAGGCAGCAAGAAAACAGTGAATATGAACTATATTAGTTTAAGACATTAACTGTAAATGTGTTATGTATATATGAAAGTGACCCATAATTTATTTTGCAATCAATTTAATTTTATTTGAAAATTAACAAAGAACAAAGAAGAAAAGATCTTGGATATAAATAAATTATAAATTGTACCCAGAGTCTTCAGTGAATTATTTAAATTTGGTTTAAAGTTCGTGTTGTGTAGTTAATTACCCATAGCAGAGTCATTGTCTGAGGTTAGTCTGGAGAGGAGCCATAGGAATCTAGATAGTACTTTACATCTCATCTAGGAACCTATACAGCTTGACTATACTTTGATGTCGATACACCATTACTCTTTTCAGAGAATGGGGTAGTTCTTGTAAGACCAGTCTCTTATCTGGCACTATCCTGGTATCATCTGATACATCTATTTGTCCAGGATAATATCACCATCATTATATCTTTCCTCTCGCCACACCTATACACAACCTCATATCAGTAAGACACATTTGAGGTAGCAGTAGTTTTGTTATTTCTTTGTCTCATCAGAGACCCCTGGAATCTACATGAGGAAAACTAAGAGAAATACCTTTGACTTTAATCTTCTCCGCGCTGGTAAATTCCGGCATTTTCTGGTCAAGGACGCCTTGTTGAGCCCTCCGGAGAGCTACGTGCTCTTTCATCACTGCTGGGTAGTCCCCATTAAATAACGGTTCAGCAAACCAACCAATCCGAAAGGCTAAGGCTCTTTCTGCAGCCATGACGTCAGAAGGGTTGTTGGATTTCGCAATAAACCAATCAGATTTAATGGTGATTCCAACTTGTCCTGAAAAAGATATCAGAAGGTGAATGAATAGCCACTACTTATTCAGGCCTACTATACTATTACTGTCATTATAAGTTAAAATTAACGTGTAAAACTTACTACTACTGTAACTACTACTTGCTACTTAGTCATTCCTCTTCTACCCTGGGGTGTAAAAGTTTGCTAGAGAGAGCGCTATAGTATCATATCGGCTGTCTTCCTCCTGGTCTGATTCCAATCTATTCCTCGGACATTCAAATATTGTCCACTTCTGTTCTCCCAGGAGACCCTAGGCCGTCCTGAGATCTGAAACCCTGGTGTAGAGTGTCAAGGATATGCTAAGTCTGGCCACTACTGTAGAATAAACGTGTTGTTGTGTATTGGCCACTGTTGAATGAGCCTGTCATGTAGACCTTGAGTGGGAGTGTCAAGTAACGCGAATGGTGTAGTAGTTCGGTGTAACAGACCTCTTGGTAATAACTCTCACACACTCTCATGTAATGCAATGACGACTTGAACTGCCTCTGACATTTCAGTAGTTTAATGAAGGCACGCAAACTGGACAGCACGGATACAGTCATGGACACATGTTGACATACATTCATTGGTTATTTGAATCGTGGATGATACATTCATGTAGTAGTGAAATATCATTCAACCCAAGGTGGTATTCACTGTTCTGGTAACTAATCGCCGTATCCTCTACTGACTGAACGCGTCAATGAGGATCGGTAAACATACAAAAGTCATTGGCCGAACCTTCATTTCATAGCTAAGTTCTTAAGCTGAAATATGTCCAATGTTTGTATAACACTCATAAACCACGATAGTGGGTTTTCACCTCATAACAAGATCTCGATACCACTGCCCGATAGTAGGATACATAATCTGTTCTCTTGACAGTGATCAAAAATATGATGACAGGAATATAACATGGCCGCCTTCCTGAGTTGTCGCTCACTCACTCGTAGGAAGGTAGATATAAGCCAAAGTTAATTTATAATGTGCATATAAATAATTTCATAAAGTTTTCCATACAGCTCTACAGTAATCAAGTTAATTCACGTAGACATAACTGCTGTAGGAAAGCCTACCCACTGCCCGATAGTAGGATACATAATCTGTTCTCTTGACAGTGATCAAAAATATGATGACAGGAATATAACATGGCCGCCTTCCTGAGTTGTCGCTCACTCACTCGTAGGAAGGTAGATATAAGCCAAAGTTAATTTATAATGTGCATATAAATAATTTCATAAAGTTTTCCATACAGCTCTACAGTAATCAAGTTAATTCACGTAGACATAACTGCTGTAGGAAAGCCTGTCATCTTCGTCGATACAAAACACAACCCTAGCGATACGAAGCACAATGTTCCATCTAGGTCTAATCGACTCGAGATCATCAAAATTAGGGTCTGGCATAACTGGAGTCCGAATCACACATATGAGGAGGGTCTCTGACAAATAGACTCTTGCAGAGACACAAACTTCTCCTAGAAAAACATCTATGAATCACTGTTAAACCTTAAACAGTGCCAGCCCTGGAAAAAGCACTCAGCCATTTCTTGGCGACATTATCGGAACTCTCCACAACCCAGTAGGACTACGAAAACCTGCGCTAGATTCTGGCAGAAAGAATATAGTCCGACCTGAACATACAAAGGTATACAATATACGACTGAATCTACTTGCACTAGACAAGTAGTACACATGAATTCAGGCCATAAACATAACAAGCAAAATTAATCTATTTTCTGGCCCAAACAAATAAGAACGGACATGAATACAATATCCATGCGCCGATAATATCAAGAAAGATCACTCATATAATCAAAAGTGTAAATCAATCATGAATTATCTAGCTTTACCAGAGGAAGCATTTTCATACACAAATGAATGCAAATATATATTTTCCATATTAAATAGCCATATCGTATTTTTGTAATATGTGCGTCAAAATATGCACGCAACAGATTACCACACCCCTCGGGGAAAAAAAATGGTAAATTTTTTTTTTTTTGGAAATACATCTAGGAGCAACATACAATAGGCTCACAACGCACCAATAACAATGCGCAGATGATAAGCATTGAGAATATATTTCATGAACTTAGAGAAAGTATTTCTCTAAGTATAAATATTTCCAGAGAGGTGTCACCAACGCATACTACAATACTTGCAATGCCACACTTTCTACATCAGTTTATACATAAATTTCATCTTAGATACCTTAACATCATGATCATCAAAGACGAAAAAACATTGAAAGACCAGCGGTGAATAAACATCAGTGAACCGCTAAGTAGTGTTACAATCAATATATGATATATTCCATATGTGTACACATTTCAACATAGGAACAACTGTAGCAAAGTTAGGCATATAATTTAACAGTTATGAATCATGTGGGCATCTAGACAAAATATCTGCCATCACATTTTCTGACCCACGGATAGCTCGCACCGAAAAATGAAACGGCTGCAGAGCAATCGCGTATCGCGTTGATCTCGCGCTCTTCAGATTTTTACTCTGAATAGCCGTAAGAGCTTTCTGGTCAGTTTCCACAATGAAATGCGCGCCAAGAAGAAATCTTTGCAGTTTAAGGATTGACCAAACCATAGCCAATAATTCACGGTCTAGGACCGAGTAATTCTTCTCTGCGGCATTTAATTTTCACGAAATATACATCAGAGGATGCAGAGTTCCAGAGTACTCTTGCATTAGTGCTGCTCCAATCCCTGTGGATGAAGCGTCACTACGAAGAATAAATGTCTTATCCTTAGAGGGCAATACTAGGATAGGTGAAGTAGAAAACATAGTTTTAACCTTATCCAAAGAGGATTGACATTCTTGAGTCCAGTGGACTACATTAGGGGACCCTTTCTTTAGCAAGGAAGAAAGAGGTGACATAATGGAGGACAGATTCGGAATGAATCGTCCATAAAATTGTATGAGACCTAAGAGACTTCGCACTTGCTTTTTAGTCTTAGGAATAGAAATGTTAAGTATCTTACTTGTATTATGGTCCTCTGTTTTTAGGAAACCATGACCAACACGGTGACCTAAGAAAGATATTTCGCTAAAACCAATACAAGCTTTAGATGGTTTCGCTGTCAGGTTATGCTCGCGTAAGATAGACAATAGTTCATTTATCCCATTATAGTGATCGTTCCAAGTATCACTGAAAAGACAGATGTCATCAAGATATGCAATGACATCTGAGCGATGAGATAGGATTCGACGCATCATGCGTACGAATGTTGCAGGGGCGTTCATAAGGCCGAACGGCATAAAATTCCATTGGAATAGACCCCTAGGTGTCGAAAAAGCAGTAAACGGTTTGGCGTGTTCGGATAATGGAACTTGCCAATATCCCTTAGACAAATCGAGTTTAGTAAAGAAATGAGAATTCGATAGTCTCGTAAGTAGCTCTTCTAGTAAAGGCATAGGTTCAGCATCGAATTTAGTCACTTGATTCAATTTGCGATAATCCACGCAAAGACGTATGTTATTGTCTTTTTTTCGTACTATAACCATCGGCGAAGAATATGCTGATGTGGATGGTTCAATAATTTTTAACTCTATCATCTCATCTAACTCTTTCTCTACCTGTGCTTGAAAATGTATCGGGATAGGATACGGTCTGACTCTTATAGGATTATGGTCAGTAAGAATAATGTCATGTTGAATGACATCAGTTTGACCAGGAATGTCAGTAAGGACATCCTGAAATTGTTCTAACATAGTAGAAACTTGTTTCTGTTCTCCTGGAGATAATTCTGGAGAAATTGCAACATCTTTCCATGATTCATTAGAGTGAAGCGGAATCATTGGAAAAGGTAAATTTACATCCGAGAAACTCGTTTCCTCATCCTGTATTACTGACAGAGATGAGTACTGTCCATGTTGGACTGGAAAATCGTCCGTTGCCTGGAAAACAGGTTGTAAATAATCAGGACGTTCATGGAATTCCGTGAGCATGTTGATGTGGAAGGTTTTATGCTTCCCGTCAATATCGACGATATAGTCAACATCGGAAACTTTTGATATTATATCGTACGGACCTTTCCAAGAAATAAGAAGTCTGTTTTCTCTACAAGGTAGCAGGACCAATACTTTGTCACCTGGACAGAGTTGTCGCAAGCGTCTGGTCTTATTGGCAAATTGCCTTGCCTTCTGTTTCGCAAATTCAGAAGAAGCAGTTGCCAATTTGCATGCTTCAATAATCTTGTGTCTAAGTGCAATGACATATTCATAAGAGGATTTTGTGTCATCGACAATGTTATCAGCAGTTATGAGATCATGAAGTAAGGACATAGGACCTCGCGGTTTCGCGCCGAAGACAAGTTCAAAAGGAGAAAATCCTGTATGTTCGTTGGCGACCTCTCTATATGCAAAGAGAGCCGCGGGTAAAACCCTGTCCCAATCCTGAGGATGATCCTCAGTTATCCTACCTAGTAGGTTTTTCAGAGTTCTATTCAGACGTTCCACCATCCCATTGGACATAGGATGATAAATACTACTCAGAGATCTCTCTATCTTTAGAGTCGACATCACTTGAGACATGGTATCCGATATAAGTTGGCTACCATGGTCCGATAATATTTCTGCTGGAAATCCCAGACGAGAAAATATTAACCAAACAGCATCTGCAATATCAGCAGTAGTTATGCTCTTTAGAGGAACAGCCTCTGGCCAACGTGTGCACATATCCACACACGTCAAAATAAATTGGTGTCCTCTAGCAGACTTTATCTTAAATGGACCAATGATGTCTATCGCCATTTTTTGAAATGGTCGAATGGGAATGTCTGCAGCCTGAATAGGTGCAGCATGGCGTGGACCTCTGGATTTAACCTCTTGACATACTTTACAAGATCGACAATAGATTCGTATGTCCTTATTCACAGTAGGCCAAAAGAAAGATGCAAGAACTCTAGATTTAGTACGGGAAAAACCCATATGTCCAGCACACTGGGAATCATGAGCGTGCTGTAAGATTTCAACTCTCATATTTTTGGGCACAAGAATTTGAGAATGAATGGATTTAGCGGAGTCTTGTACCATACGTACAAGTACGCCATTCCTCATCGTAATCCAAGATTTACGATTTGTATCCTTATTCGGATCACCTTTTGTTGCCAGAGTAAAGAATTTCTTTAGAGTAGGATCATCTTCCTGCTGTTTTATAAAGGAAACATGCGAAATCTCCAAGAGATCACCTTGGTTCTGGTCATCATTATCTCCAGAAGGCGAAGATTGCGGCATGTTTAGAGCTTGAGCTCTAGTGACTACAGCATTTGCAGTATGCATATTATCACTTTCCCACTCGGCAATTTGTTGCGGAGTGCATTCTTTCGCACCATGAATGCGACCGACGATAAGATCAGCGATCGGATTCGGCAGCAGACATGCGTGCACATCTCCTGTAAAGAAGGGAGTAGAGATGTTGATAATGGCAGTGGAGTACTTCTCCAATGTGCCACCAAATGTTATGCATTTGATTATCTTGCCAGTGGCTCGAGAAGGATCTATAAGTGACTGCCTCACTCCAATGGTTGTGCACCCGGAATCGAAAAGAGTTGAGACCGGAGTACCATCTACTAGACCTCTATTCAAGACAAGAGCACCTCTTCCATCATGCGCGACTGACGCAGGAAGAGCAGGAAGAGGATGACCACAGCTTAAAGTCGAAACTGTGGTTGGCTCGAATAATGTTTTGCATTGGGAACACTGAAATGCTCTGTCAAAATCGAAAGCAGAACATCCCACACTATTAGAGTCTTTCTTATCATTGGTTTGATTACCGGCTTCGTGAAACTCTTGTTGTGCAGAGTTAGCCTGGTAATGAGATTTACCATGTCTTTTGTGTTGTGATCTACCTCGGTTATTGTTGCCTCTGTAATTATTATTCCCTCTGTTATAACCCCTATTTGGGTTTGAATCACAATATTCATGATCATAATCATCATGCTCATTATAATGAGTATCCCTGTAATGTTGGTTTTGTTGTTTCCATGAAGAACTTGGGTAGTTCCTATGGTTACTCCCTTTTCGGAAATTTCTATAATTGTGGGCACCCCTCGCGTATCGAGGACTGTCAGCCCGATTCCAGTTCTTCGAAGAAGAACCTTGATTTGAGTGGTTACCTTGGTTTTGATACTTATTCCAATTAACCTTTTTATCAAATTTATTTTGAGCTCCTTGGAATTTGTGTGAGTAATTATGATTATATTCTGTTGCTGAAGCAACTGGCATACCCTCTTTAATGTTAGTGTTACTAAGAATCATGTCAGGGTGTGCCGTGGCATACTGGTCACAATATTCTTCCATTTGCTTTAATGTACTAGGTTTACGCTCATGTAAAAACTCTAGGAATGGTTTATTTACCGAAGACATGACCTTGTCTCTTAGCAATAAATCCGTAAGACCATCAAATGTTTTCTCTATTTTGGATAATTCAATCCATCGTGAGAGTGTAAGTCGTGCTTTTGAAATAAAATCTGAGAATTCTACACCTACCTCAGGTCTCATTGTTTTAAACAAAAGACGATAACCTTCTTCTGACAGCTGATATCTCTTTATCAAAGCTGCCCTAATAGCATCATAATTATCCTTGTCGGCCTCTTCAACCAAACATAACTTAGTCAGAGCCTCCCCTTTTAGATTTTCAGACAACTGATTCACATACTGTGATTTGTCAACATTATGAGCTCGACAAGCACGTTCAAATCTAGAAAGCCAAAATGTTATATCATCACTGGCAGAGTTGAACGCTGGCACCTTGACCTTATAATTAAAGGGTTTACCATTACCACCAGATGCCTGATTAACATTACTCATACTTGTCAATCTTAATTTCTCTAATTCAAACTCATGTTCTCTTATTGCTTTTCTCTCTTCAGCTTCTCTATCTAATTTTTTTTGTTCAGCAGCAGCAGCAGCAGCTTCCAATTTTTTCTGTTCTGCAGCAGCAGCAGCTTCTAATTTGTTCTGTTCTGCCACAAATCTCCTTTCCTCCACCTGCATCTGCAATTTCTTTTGTTCAGCAGCAGCATCAGCTTCTCTTTCTAATCTTTTCTCTTCAGCCAGAGCTTTTCTCTCTTCTGCAGCAGCAGCAGCTTTTCTCTCTTCTGCAGCAGTTTTTTTCTCTTCAGCAGCAGCAGCAGCAGCTTCTCTTTCTAATCTTTTCTCTTCAGCAGCAGCTTTTCTCTCTTCAGCAGCAGCAGCTTTTTTCTCTTCTGCAGCTAATGCTTTGTCATATTGAGCAACATCCCATTCTTCTAAGTCTTTACCAGTCTTATCAAGGGATTTCCCTTGTGTAATAAAGTAATCTAATGTAGACATCCTGTCTTATTAAATCAGAAACCTGAAAAAGTAAATAAATTACCTTATTTCACTTTCATGGGAGACAAGTCTATACTATAGACTTAGTCTTAGTGAAAAACTTGTATGGTTACTTGAGTACCTGTGGAAAACAATATCTGTATATCCCAAACACTGTGGGAGACAAGCCTTACAAAGGTCTTGTATACTTCTTTAATGTAATCAATGATCGTAAGTACTGGTCTGTACTATAATATAAATATATTCAAATATACCTTATATATTATTTGTCAACCAAAGACATTAACAACGACCAACAAGAAAAGACAATATGAAAACAATTGCAGGAATCAAATTAAATCAAAATAGAAAAAATCAAAAAAAAAAATTATCACAGAATCTGTGATGATAACCGCAATGAAATCAACAAGACATATAACGCCACAGTGTATAAACATAAGAGTGTAAAGAACTGAAATGAAAGGAAAGACGAGACCTACAATTATACAAACAAATCAAACAAAACTAAAGAACATAGAAATATTACAAAAACAACAAGAATACAGTCTTCACAACTAACAAATATTTGCAAACAATGTTGCATGCAAATTTCAATTAAGAAATTTGCTCCCTATAGAACGCTAGAGCAAGACCAATGTCACTTGGTATTTCCTGTTCTAGTCACCTCCCATCCAGGCCCGCAGAATACAAACTAACTTAACACACAACAAATAACATATAAACATAAATACATGTAAACCTTAATAGCATAACTGCATACATATATATATACTTAATAGAATGTATTGTGGATAGAATGTGATGCTGGTATAGTGTTGTAACAATAACTTGCCACTTTTAATGAACAATTAAATAATAGATTTATTTTCTACACTATTACAATGTTCAATTTTTTTGAGCATATGAAGATCCAACGATGAAATATGCACTTTATGTTCAACAACACTGTGATTCTTCTGTACAGGATCAACAATCACTTCTTTCTTCTGTACGATGAGAAATGTCAACAGTACTGCTCCAGATATTTTCTACACTTGATACAAATGTCCTGTGTAATACCGTCTGTACAGCGAAAAACTGTCAACAAGCGCTGACCTAGATACAGCATCCGATCGGTAATACAGGTCAAGCTGACACTGACTGCCCCGTTGTAACTTGTACACTGGTGTTCATGCGTGTCGTATGTGGCGTCAGGGATGGTCTGGTTATCATAACCCCAGGAATCTGGTTCACCACTGTAGAGTGTCAGCGTGGAGCTGCCGGGGACAGTTTCAATATGGTTAACGAAGGCACGCAAACTGGACAGCACGGATACAGTCATGGACACATGTTGACATACATTCATTGGTTATTTGAATCGTGGATGATACATTCATGTAGTAGTGAAATATCATTCAACCCAAGGTGGTATTCACTGTTCTGGTAACTAATCGCCGTATCCTCTACTGACTGAACGCGTCAATGAGGATCGGTAAACATACAAAAGTCATTGGCCGAACCTTCATTTCATAGCTAAGTTCTTAAGCTGAAATATGTCCAATGTTTGTATAACACTCATAAACCACGATAGTGGGTTTTCACCTCATAACAAGATCTCGATACCACTGCCCGATAGTAGGATACATAATCTGTTCTCTTGACAGTGATCAAAAATATGATGACAGGAATATAACATGGCCGCCTTCCTGAGTTGTCGCTCACTCACTCGTAGGAAGGTAGATATAAGCCAAAGTTAATTTATAATGTGCATATAAATAATTTCATAAAGTTTTCCATACAGCTCTACAGTAATCAAGTTAATTCACGTAGACATAACTGCTGTAGGAAAGCCTGTCATCTTCGTCGATACAAAACACAACCCTAGCGATACGAAGCACAATGTTCCATCTAGGTCTAATCGACTCGAGATCATCAAAATTAGGGTCTGGCATAACTGGAGTCCGAATCACACATATGAGGAGGGTCTCTGACAAATAGACTCTTGCAGAGACACAAATTTCTCCTAGAAAAACATCTATGAATCACTGTTAAACCTTAAACAGTGCCAGCCCTGGAAAAAGCACTCAGCCATTTCTTGGCGACATTATCGGAACTCTCCACAACCCAGTAGGACTACGAAAACCTGCGCTAGATTCTGGCAGAAAGAATATAGTCCGACCTGAACATACAAAGGTATACAATATACGACTGAATCTACTTGCACTAGACAAGTAGTACACATGAATTCAGGCCATAAACATAACAAGCAAAATTAATCTATTTTCTGGCCCGAACAAATAAGAACGGACATGAATACAATATCCATGCGCCGATAATATCAAGAAAGATCACTCATATAATCAAAAGTGTAAATCAATCATGAATTATCTAGCTTTACCAGAGGAAGCATTTTCATACACAAATGAATGCAAATATATATTTTCCATATTAAATAGCCATATCTTATTTTTGTAATATGTGCGTCAAAATATGAACGCAACACCTGGCTCTTAGTTTCACATACTTGTCGTGGTACCCGATCTTCTCCCATTCTGCAGACATTGCCAAACTATCGTAGCTGGGACTGTTCTACTTTGTTCTGCAGAGACTGGGTTTTGAGGCCTTGTCGTATTGTCTGGTTGCGGATCATGTCTCTTCATGTTACTTCAACCATGTTCCTCAGATACCATTTCCCATTTCTGAGGCCCGGAGCTGGGCCGTGTAGGTTGCAGTCACTGCCCATGATTCACATCCACAGGTCAAGACTGGAACACAGGTGGAGTGCACACAGCCATCCCTGTCTTCCCGCCAACTTCTCCTTCATCGAGGAACCCTCGATCTATGCTTGAAAAAGTCTTCCTGTTGCCGCCCCCGGGTAGCCAACGCCCCCCTGATGCATCGCTGCCAGTCCATGACAGCAACTTAGGTATTTAAAATGGTCGACCTAATTCAGTGCCCGCTTTCCCAGCACAATCTGACGCCCTCACTCCCGCGACACTGCCATGACACCTACCCTGGAGCCATCGACGACATTCCCTCCTCTCTTCTGCCACTCCCCCATCCCCAACCAGACCCGCAGGCTTGAACGAAGACGCGCCTCCGATCGAGCAATCAAGTCATCATTGGCAAAAGCCAGCTATGAAATTCAATTCACATCTGTGTCATTTTCCAGTATCAGACTGAATACTTTCTTGTTCTCTCCTTACATGCTTTTTTTTACATCGAATATGTTCCTATCCTGTATATATATATATATGTGTGTGTGTATGTGTGTGTGTGTGTGCGTGCGTGCGTGCGTGCGTGCGTGCGTGCGTGTGTGTGTGTGTGTGTGTGTACACATATTAGCATCTTTTTTCGCCGTAAAATATATTAACATGTAGTGGTGTGATACTTTTAATACAACAACAATGTGATATAACAATACTTTCAACTACAGTATGATAAATATCTCCATTATATTAATATGGGCGTTTTTCACATCGAAAATTCCATATTCTGTACGACCGTACCATTGCACTGATGCTAATGTATTTACATAACATTATGGCATCAAATTTCCTCAGCCCCAGAGACATCAATCCGCTCACACGCTTTGCATGTACGTGTCTTAAACTACCAACTATTAGTACGATAGTATACGTCTTCTTCTTCTTCAAGTGCCATGTCTAATGGCGTAGGAGATCATGTCTCTCCGGAACTTCCTGTCGCCAGCACAATTGATCAATTCTGTTATTGATTTCTTTCCATGCCACGATGTCAAACTGTCCAGTATTTGCTCTCTTTGTCTTCCTCTATCACTTTTTCCTTCAATCTTACCTGTTGTTTCAATATATTCCAGCTGTTTTCTTCTCATAACAAGCCTACAAAAGTGGTTTGATTCTTTTTAACATGAGGAATAAGCTTCCTTTATTCATTGGCTTCTTTCAGGACATCCTAATTACTCTTTTTGGCTGTGCGTGGTACTTTTAACATTCTTCTGTAAAACTACATCTCTGTGGCCTCTGGTGCTTCCCTATGTGTTTACTAATTGTCCATGACTCACTCCCATATATAAGGATTGGTTCCATATAACATTGAAGTACTCTCTTTCTTACTTCCATTGACAAAGAATTGTTGCATTAAAAAACTCTTCATTTTATAGAATGCTGTTTTTGCCTGAGCTATTCTGCTCTTCACTCTGAGATGCATCTTTCATCTGTTGTTATTAATGTGCCCAGGTATTTACTTTGATAGTGCATTCTGGGGTAGATATTTTCTTTGAGACGACCATTCTGTCTTTTTGCTATTAAGGCTGAGGCCTTTATTTTCATTTTCTATCACAAATGTATCAACCATTTCCTGCAGCTCCTTTTCACGTTTTGCTACTAAGACTGTATTATCAGCGTATCTCAAGTTATTTATATTATGTCCACCAACGGATATTCCTGATGTGTACTCCAATGATCTCATTATTCTGTACAGATTGAACAGATCCGGTTACAGCACACATCCCTGCCTGACACCCTTTTTATTACTTGCTGAAAAGTTCCTATTTCGCTGCTAATGTTTACAGCTGCTGTTTGTTGCCAGTACACGTTCTTTATTACCCTCAAGTCTGTACCATCAATGTTGATGCTTTCTAAGATGTTGATAATTTCCTCATTTTTCACTTTGTCAAATGTCTTGGTGTACTCTAGACAGCACAAGTACAGATCTGTCTTTACGTCTATGGCTCTTTCTTTTAATGTGATTTAAATCCTGAATAAAAAAGAGTTTACTGACTTGCATTGGAAACTAACCTCTTCAGCTATGTCCAAATATGCAATGTATTGACTATTGTTAAGTACTTTTATACTCACTCCTTCGAGAGCACATTAATAGTTTAGTTCTACCCATTGTCGGCCGGGAGATGCTGACCACATCGCCCCTAGTGTGCCGAAGGTCAAGAAAATATGGGCCTAACACCATATTCCCAATATGCCTCAGTATCAATATACCTTTTTTCCTACCCAGTGATATTGGCCATTTCACCATGAACATGTGTATTTGTTTTTTTATTTTTATTTTTATTGTTTGATTGATTCTTGGAAAGGGGAGGTCACACACATACACATACATTCACACAATTTTGCTTTTGATTTACTCTATTTGGACTGAGTAGAGTGCGGAAGAAGATACTATATTTAGTAATCGGAAATCAGATTTTATTGAGGAAAGAGAAAACAGTGGCAGTCTTTATGGATGTCGCTAGAGCATATGATGAATGCAGGAGAGATGGAGCTCTTTACAAAATGAAAGAGATTGGCATTACTGGTAAAACCTATAGGTATCTAGAAAACTTTTTACAGGACAGGCATTTTGCTGTACAGGTGAACAATGATAAGTCAGAAATATATGAACAACAGAATGAGATTCCTCAGGGATCAGTGATTTCACCTTCATTTTTCACTATAGCTGTAAATGATTTAGCAGTGGAATTTAACGACATTAAGAATGCAGTATCACAATTTGCAGATGACTGTGCCATTTGGCGATCTGGAAAAAAAACTTGGAACATGTTTACCAAAAACCTCAAAAACAAATAGACAAAGTTTCAGAGTGGATGAAAAGTTGGGGCTTCCAAATTAAAGTAAACAAAACAGTAGGTAGGATATACAGCAAAGGAAATTAAAAAAAAAAAATAAGAAAATCAATATAACCATATTCAGTAAAGGAAATTTAAAAAAAAAGAAGAAAATCAATATAACCATTAAAGGACATAAAATACGTACCTCCTTATCAACAGGATTTCTGGGCATAACTTTAGATAAATAACTAAACTGGAATAAACATATAAACAATGAAGTAGAAAGCTGTAGGGGACCCCTAAATATTCTAAGGATAGTAAAAGGTAATGGATGAGCAATAAAATAATGCTTATGTTCTACAAGTCTTTCATCAGCAAGAAACTGGATTATACAGCACAGTCTATGACTCAGCTGCAGCTTCTAACAAAGCAAAACTAGACAGAATTCAAAATGTAGCCATGAGAACCATTACAGGTGTCTTTATATCAACATCAGTAGAAGCACTAGAAGTAGCTCTTGGCATACCACCCCTTGGTTTAAGACGAAAGAACTAAGATTAAATCATTGGAGTAAAGTAGCACAAGAAGTGACCCACCCAGCACACAAAAACCAACCAAGTGTATGGTACGTCCCCTCAAATAAAGATAGATATCCAACAGGGTGGAGAACTATAGAAGATCTAACGCAGTTCAAAGAACTGTAAAACACAATTAAAAATAGTAATAAATATAGAAGCAAAATACCACCCTGGGAACTAAAAACACCAATCATAGACTACTCACTTACTGAAAAGATCAAACAAAACATAGAAGATAAGGAAGCCAAAATGATAAGTAAAAAGTTCATAGATCAACTAACAAAACAAAGTCTGGCCGTCTAAACTGATGGATCCAAGGGTGATAGTTGGCACCTAGGTGCAGGAGTAGTAATACCACAGTGGAGAATTAAAAAGAGCTACAGTGTAACTGAAGGGGCTTCGATTTTTACCACAGAGATGGTAGCAATTCTAAAAAGTTTAGAAATAATCGAAGATAACCCACCAGAAGCTGTTACGATATTTTCAGACTCACTATCATCACTATAAGCACTAGAACACCCAGGTAAATGTAGCCGGCCAGACATAAAGGAAGAAATTCTAGCAATTAATACATGACTAGGGAACAGAGGATGTAGTGTGAGGCTAGTGTGGGTTCCAGCACACATAGGTATAGCCGGTAACGAGTTGGCGGAACAGAACGCCAAGAATGGAAGAATAAGTAAAAACATTATAAGAGCAGGACTGGGAAGGTCGGAGATCAAGAGCCAAGTGAAGCGAACTATAAAAGAGAAATGGAAGACAACATAGAAGAACAGTAGAAAAGGCAGACACGCGTTCAAACTGCTGAAAGAACCAACAAGGACGTGCCAGGTCAGAGAAAAATTAAAGATACCATCGAACCAACTGTGGCGCCTCCGTCTCGGTGCAGCATACTTTGTGATAGAGGAACCACACTGCAAAGAATGTCAGGAAGAGAATGACATAGACAACTACCTGATCCATTGTAAAAAGTACGAACAACAAAGGCTTGAATTGAAAAGTTACTATAGAAATCACAATATAGACATGACAGGTGATAAGGTTTTAAGTATAGATGCCCCAGGAGATGCCCAATCAATACTTAAAAGATATATACATGAAACAAAAGGAAAACATATAAGGTTAGTACTTCAGAAAAGACATTGAACCAAATAGAAATTAAGCAACAAGAACTAACAAATCATTAAAAAAAAAAACTTTACTAACTACCCATAGGACAAGGAAAGACAACGAGGTATAAAAAAAAAACACAACAACAACTCAAAAAGAACAAACATTAATACAAATTAAAACCAAGTGTAAAGGACAATACTTGGCTATATACAATACAAAAGAGAAAATAAAATGGACAAATACTAATATAGATTAAAATCAGCAACTGCAAAAGACAATAGTTATTTAAATTGAATACAAAATTAATAAATAAAATGACACTAAATACCCCAATTATAACCAATTTTCAGGTTGAAAAGGTAGACCAAGATGGAACGAGAAGAGGCAATAACGGTCAGCTGTTAATGGCCCGCTCTCCACCCATCACCTCTTCAAAACAACAACAACGATTTTATTGTCGTGAATTTATTACATTATATATCCTTATTATAACCAATCAAGGGTTAAAAGGGATACTTTATTATTTTAAAAAAACATGGAATTTTTAACGAGCTGGTTCTTTTCGTTTAGATCGTAATGTGCAAAGTTATTCCTATCTTTATCTACATGGACTATGCCACGTCTTTCCATATTTTTATCCCAAGAGTCGAATACTGCTGCTTTAACAAGATCATCATCACAGTTTAGCATACATACATACATACATACATATCAGAATCTTTATTCTCCAGAAAATACATCGATATGTACTGACATGATATAATAAAATAAAACATAGCATACAGGAGAATCATTAGAATTTACATAAAATAAATTTACATAATGTAAATTTACAAAAAATTCATACAGCGTTAATGAGGGCTGTTACCACATACATACAAGTGTACATACATACATTATGAATTTGTGGTATGCTGTCACGAACTATAACTCTTCTCACCTTTTTGAGTGGCCTTGTATGTGTCCCTGTATAAAATATATGCCTCGGTGTGGGCTCGTATAAGATTATGACCCACAGCATAAACTGCCTCAGGTCTTTTCAGCCCAGGTGCATCCTCTCCAGTTTCATGCCCTTTGTATGCTAGGTTTACCGGATCGTCGATTGTCGTCCATAGCTTGACCTACGAAGAAGCAACATGAAGCCATTAGCTGTTTTTTTAAAGAAGATGTGTTCCTTCTTTCGTCGTATGTGTTGCCTGGGAAATATGGTATATATAAATATATAAATATATAAATAAATATAAATAAATATATAAATAAATAAATAAATATATATATATATATATATATATATATATATATATATATATATATATATATATATATATATATATATATATATATATATAATTTAATAAAAATAACCTAATACATGCTTTAAAATATAAATTATTTTTCTTTCTAGACTATTTCCCTTAGATAATATTACTTCCCTTTGCGATATATATATATATTATAAAGTCGCTGTGCAGTGAAATTTACGCCCGGGCGAGACTACGTCACCAGAAATATGGTTTTCAATTGGGGCTTGTTGTGTAATGCTGCACACGGGATTGTGGAACACAGCATTGGAACACAGAATATCATGACGTAAAGTTGCGTCATTCGTGACGTAATTTCTAAAATATTTTTCAAATTCACTGCACAGCGACTTTATAAACACCCTGTATATATATATATATATATATATATATATATATATATATATATATATATCTATATATATATATATATATATATATATATATATATATATATATATATATATATATATATATATATATATATATATTTGTAATAAATCAGAAAAGCTTGAGAGATTCCTGGACAGCGATTGCTTACACGTACCTTCTTGCGTAGATGTTAAGTTTCATAAAAGTTAATTTGCATGAAGCTTTATGAAGTAACATTTCGTAAGGATGATTTGGAGCAAAAATAGATAATGCAGAGGATTTAAACAAAAAAAAATAAAGAAGTCAAGAAGTTTCGTAGTCTTTTAAAAGGAATACATTGAAGAAGGAAATTTATACCAAAGCAATAAACGAAAAGACTTTGTTATAAATAAGCTTTTCTCATGAAAAGATTAGGACTGATGGAGATAAAATTATACAACCAGACATTGGACATAAGACAATAATACAACACGCCTTCGCAGGCCAAAACCGATGATGACGGCGATATAAGTGAAAAAGACACATCAAAACAGTGCGTCTTAACCTGTTAGAGGCGCCGCACACCCTTTACAGCATCTAAGAAGTCTCGTACCACTTTACAGCATCTTAAGAAGCCTCGCACACCTTTACAGCATCTTAAGAAGCCTCGCATTCCTTTATGTTCTTAAAGATAAAACTTACGATGTGAGAAAGGTTTTTTACAAAATGTGATTAAGCTTCGTTATCTAATTGTTTTCAATGTTCTATTTTGTACAGTTTCGTTGAGTTCTGAGTATTATATATTTTGAGCGTCAATGATGAGTCGCCTTATAAAATATCTGACATGCTTCGCACCCGTAGAAGGTGGATCTCACGCCCCATGAGGGTGCATACACCCCTGGTTAAGAAGCACTGCATGAAACGAAGAAGCACTGCATGAAACGACGCACGAGCTCTGTCAGAGTGTATCATCAAGTGAGGACAAGGACTCATCAAGAGATGGACGTACCTAGTCAGTGTATCATCCAACAAGCAGAAAGATGCTTCCAAAAATTTACTAACAAAGTCTCTTAGTGTATATTATTAAGACAGGAGGGGATACATCAACATTAAGAACGTAATATATCAGTGTGTATCATCAAGACAGGAGAAAGATTATCCACAGATATACAGTCGTAGTCTGTTAGTGTGTATAAGACAGGAGAAAGACACCCACAAATATACACACGTCACTGAAAAGCAACAGTCAGGAATAATTCTTAAAAAAAGCACATCCAGCGCTATGATATATGTTGGTAACAAAAGCAGGTTTCTTCAACAGATGGGGAATTTAAAGCTCTCCAACCGCGAAAAAGTTTGCAACTTTGTTGGGACTAATATTGTGATGCAGGGATAATAGAATTAGGATATTTAAATTTTTGCCTTGTTTTTTGCAATCTGATTTTCCCTCTTGAACAGAGAGGATAAAATTATATCCTTGAAATGAGGTAGGTAAAGTTTAGAATTCTTTTTCAAAACTTCACAAATATGTAAAAAACTTCGTTCACCACAATCAACAACATGAGTTCCAAGCAATATCCTTATTATTCTAAATGGGCTGCAGATCTTGAAATGTTGAAGCGCAGCCGGAAATTCTTCCCCCGTCATTGTTTTGAAGGGTGGAATTGCCGGTTACATTTTTTTTTAAATTAGCTAATGAAGTCATACCCTGTCGCCAAAGGTCTTGAAACTTAGGTCAGCATAGTCTTTGAACCACATCACAGATGATTCGTTTGTCCATCCGCCTTTGACCTGCAGCTTCTGCGGCAGATCCCAGTGATGTAGCGTCACACAAGGTTGGATATTATTTGCTAGGAGCTCGTTGATCAAGCCGTTATAGTAATCAACTCCCTTACTATTTACATTATCAATAGTTCCAGCTGGGAGGATGCGTGGCCAGGATAGGGAGAACTTGTAATGGGAGACCTGAGAAATAATAAACATGTAATTTTTTATGTTAAAAAGTACAATATTTAAACATAGATAGATATGTAACATGGCTAAAAACAAATAGGCATATACTGCTACAGTAGCGCAGTGGTTAGTGCACTGGCTTCCTAGCTTGGTGGTCCATGGTTCGATCCCTAGTTAAAGTGGGATTATTTAGACCGTAAACAGCTCCGGGGTCGACCCAGCTTCATGAATTGGGCACCAGTGAAACTCTGGGAAGGTTAAGGCGGCCGGTGTGATGCTGACCACATCACTCCTAGTGTGCCGATGGTCAAGAAAATATGGGCCTTACACCATATTCCCAATATACCTGAATGGGCGTGTAACGGGATCCTTGACCTTTCAGTTTATACATACCACTGCCCAACAAACAGTTCCTGGGGGTCTCTGAAGAGACAAAGAAAGAATATTACTACTTCTCACTCAGACATGTCGTACAAGGCCACCAATACAAGCTGGCAACCTCAAAATGAAAACTAATCGGCTCAGAAACTATCGCTGCTACATCAAGTGGCTACTTTGTGCAAGCTTCTTATGGGATCAGCTGTAGTGGTGACACCATCCTCGCGAGGGAGCACACAGGAAAATGATGATGGTGTAACGCAAGACATGTCAACAAACTGATAAAACATTAGGGATGTGAAAGGATGTGTATTTTAATGCGTGAGTACTGCCGTAGAGTAGTGACTTGTTACAGCTTCACTATACTAGGTGACGTATGGCGGCAGGGTTGAATTATCCATTAGGCTAAGTGGGCTGAAGCTTAGGGGCACGGAGCTCTTGTTAAAACAATTACAATCTGTTTAGATTCATGTTTTTAGACCGCTAACGACTCCGGGGTCGACCCAGCCTCATGAATTGGGTACTATAGCAACTCTTGGAAGATTAAGGCGGCCAGCGTGATGATTCCCACATTACAACTAGTGTGCCGATGGTCAACAAAACATGGGCGTAACACCATATTCCCAATATGCCTCAATGGCCGTGTAACGGGACCCCCTATAGATTCTTGTGCAAAAAGAAAATGATTGCACTTTGCAATCGTATTCATAACGTTCTAAAAAGACAGTAAAAACAAAAAATAGCTTAAAAGACATAATGCACCCAGGCAAAATCATAACGGCGCATTAAGTATTTGCTTTACTAATAAACATTGATAAAAAATAATTACTAATAAAAGAGGTAAGCAATGATAACAAACTAACACACCTGTATATTAATAATACTATTAAATATCATGCTAAGGGGTTTGAAAAAAAATTATCAAAATTTCATATATAAGCAGTGGCCACAGCAACTTTGGTATCAACATGAACTGGAGGCACCACAGTTTGAACTTTCCCAGGAGTCTGCTTTGGTCTATGATCTGTAGTCCTCTGTCTGCCATTTCTATTGTCTGTTGCACTGCCTTCGAGTCTTTTAAAGAGGCATCGTACACCCTGCCAAGACTTTTAACAGGTTCCTCAATGACAGTAGGGATTCTTTGGCTGGAAACCGTGAATATGACCTCTGCTATCTTCCCTTTCCTGACTGATAAGCTTCTCGACTTCTTGGGTTTGAAGCTCATTCTGCACCAGCTGACTAGTTCATCCAGGCGTGCTAACATCCTCCGGGCCTGATGTTCATCTGATGTCAGAATTGTTGTGTCATCCATGAATGCTTTGAGCGGTGGCATGTGACACATTCCACCGAGCTTTGGGCCTATAGCCATTCCTTCAGCCGCATTGAGGATTACCTGCATAGCCATGACGAATAGTATCGGAGAGATGGTACATCCCATCGCAATTCCAGCTTCAATGCCAATCCACTTCGTTGTGTACTCTCTGGTTGAAAATCTGACAGAAAACCCTGCGAAATACAGCTTCAGCATTGCTGCAATCTCTTGTGGAACATGATACATTTCACAACATCTGGTGTGGAACGGTTCCATAAGCATTCGCTAGATCCAACCAGATTACACGGAGGTTTGTTCTGTCAGACTTTGCCTTTTGGATTGCTTCCCAGATCATTGCGGCATGCTCTAAACATCCTGGTGTACCTGGGATACCTCCTTTCTGAATGGTAGTATCAATGTACCCATTTGCCAGGAGGTATGTAGTGAGTCTTTTCGCCATTACTGAGAAGAATATCTTCCCTTCCACATTGAGTAGTGACATTGGCCTGAACTGACTGTTGTCTGTATAATTTTGTTCCTTTGGGATGTATACTCCGTTTGCCTTTCTCCATTCCTTGCTTACGAGTTGGGTTTTCCACGCATTCTTCAGTAAACGGAGCAGTCGTTTGAGAACCTCAGGGCATCTTTTATACACCACATATGGAACACCATTAGGACCTGAAGCTGACTTGCACCGAGCTTTCTGGACAATGCTTTCTACCTCTTGCACCGTTGGAGGCTTGGTGTTAAATTCAGCTCCTGGCTTACCCGGCCATTTAAGGCCTGCCATGCTGCTGAGCGGCTCATCTTTGCGACCATCTGAATATGTCATTCTAAGGTGTTCTTTCAGGTCTTCTTTCCTGATGTTTAGCGTACCCGACCGTGGCTGCTCAAACAGTTCTTTGGCAAACTTGAAGGGCTCCCTAAAGAATCTTTCCCTATCCCTTCGAGTCTTCCTTCTCTTCCTGCACAACCTTTCCGCTCTACAAAGGGCATTATGTTGGGCTTTCAGGTGCTCCCAAACTTGCCGTAACCCTTCCTTCTCTGTGGCAACTGCGTTCTTGAACAGTTTTCGGGCATGCTTCTTCTGTTTCCTGATTTCATCTATTTTAATTTGTCTTCTACTTTTCCGTGGTGGGTTACTTTCCCTTGCCTCCCTCACTCCGAACACTTTGCGACTGTGCAGATATATTATGTCGCCGAAGATTTCCAGCTTCTTCTCCAAAGTTAGCTGCTTCAGGCTGTTATCCAACTCTTTTGCCAAGGCTTCGTCCAGCTGTTCCCAAAGCCCTTTTGCACTGGCAGGTGGAAACTTTATTGCATCTCTCTTCCCGTCCAAGAAGTGTGTGAGATCATCATCTGACAGATCAACTTAAATGTACTCAGCACTGTGGATTGACTCCCGGCTGCGTTCTTCTAACGTCTTATCCGTCAAGACAGAGCGCTGTTGATCTCCACCTGATGACCTTCCACACCCCTTTTTCGTTCTGTGGATTTTCATTCCTCTCTGAGTAGAGAATTCCCTATCCCAGGCACATGGAAATTCCAGCTGTTGTTCAGAGCTCGAAGTCCGATAGAGAGGGGGAACTGAGAAGCGGCTCTGTGTCGGATGTGGTGACGTGTAGGACATGGTGACGTGTAGGACATGGAGAGCTCCCTTGGATGACGGGGAATGCCTAGTATGCTACGCGCTTCTCCCTCTTAGCTTGGGACCAGATGTGATGATTCTTTAAATATAAGTCAAGCTGGATGAACTGGAGCTCATGATTTCAACTCAACAAGTTCCGGAATGGCAGAAAAGCCACAGGAAAAGTCTAGATCTACAGTGTAGATAATACCAAAGAGTCTTCAACTTGGTTATGGCTGCAAAACAGGGAGAAGCTCAGCAGTCATAGTTAAACAACAACAACATAATTCTTTTAAATTCTTTTTAATTAGTCTTCAGAATGAGCATGTGTTTTATTTGAGGTGACCAGGGCGCGTTTTTTTTCTGACTCGCCCCGGGCGCTAAAAACCCTCGGTACGCCACTGGTTGCAGTAACCGTGTTATTTATTTGTCTCATCATAGGGTGCCGGATACTCGACGGGTCATCTTTTGAAATATTAAAAGTTCATTGACCTGGAGAATTGTGCCCTCATTCATAAGCTCAACGGGCATCTTTTGTGATTGTACTGTTGTTGGCAATTTGCTTTCTTCACCGGTAGACAGTCAGTAATTGCAAAGTTGATAAGCCAAAATAATATAGACTTTGTTGAATGAATACAGAATAGTGCTCCACAAACTTTGTCAACGATTCAAAAGTGTTGTGATCCAATTGATCCTATCTCAATGTAACATCACCGGCAATGAAGACAAATTGGCAAAGGAAGGCGGAAATCTACCTCAGCCAGATGCAAGTGAAACTTTCGAGCAGGCAAAGAGTTTTATCAGAATCAGATAAAGAAACAAATGGGATATAGAGCATCCAGGTCACACACAAAGTGATGCATACTACCAGCTCAACAGAAGAGAACAAGTGGTAATCTTCAGACTCCACACTGACCACAACAGATTGAGATACCACCTATTCACAAGCTAAAGATAGGAACCACCGATCAGTGTAACTGTGGCACTGATAAAATGACTGCTGAACATATGCTTCACAGTTGCCCAACATATACGGAACAGAGAAAGCGCATATGGCCGACACCAGTACTATTCGTGGATAAGCTCTACGGAGATTCAGATAGCCTCAAACTGACTACTGCTTTCTTTGAAAACATTCAAGTAGATGTCTGAGAGTGTACGTCTGAGAGTGGACGTCTAAGAGTAGACGTCTGAGAGTAGACGTCTAAGAGTAGACATCTGAGAGTGGACGTCTGAGAGTGTACGAAGAAGAAGAATTAAAAAATGTGACACCATTGTGCCTTGTGTTTTAATAATTGATGACCATCATGCTTTTTTGTGTTCTTCTGTCTTGCTGATCATGACGACTCCAGGTTGACCAGTTGTATATCATTACCACTGATAATTATGTCAGTTAATGAAGCAGCGATAATTTTAACAACTTCTGCAATAACCAAAAGTGAGACTGTTTGGTGCAAGCTTCCTACAAGGGGACCAACTGCAGGCGTGGCAGCATGCTGTCCAGGGAGCGCAAAGGAAGATTATGATGATGATGATGATGACCAGACAGTATGCAAGTAATGAGCTAGGATGTCGGGAAAATGTGGCTCGTTAAGAAGAGAAGAAAGAAGGCCGCCATACAGGGCCGGATTAAGCAATGAAGGGCCTCTAGGTTTTTTGGTGTTTGGGCTGTCACGGGTTGCCTCCCATTTGCTCTGCAGTAGTGGTCCAAAAAGGGTCCAGACCTAGAGTATCTAATGTGTGTCTTGAAAAGTATCTGCCTTCGCACAAGATTACTCTTGGCAGAGATACAGATAGAAGAATGGTGATGCTTCTACCTCGAGGGAGTCTTCACAAGATATCTCAGAAGTCAAGAACGATGCTGAATGTATCTTATCAATGTTAACTTTTATTTGCCTGTCGCCTTTAGTGAAGAGGTATTACATATTTTAATTTAGCTTGTACAAGCCCCCAACTGAATTAACGGTGAAAATCTTCTCATTAGTTGGCTCTATAGATGTAAATATAGGTATATTAAAGATGCTGATTCATCCATGTGCACTTCTCTGTAATAACTAAATCAACTATGAATTTGTAAAAAAAAAAAAAAACATATAACAAATTTAGTGATCAATTACTTTGGAATAAATGTAAATAAATATGAACTGGTGATTACTAAAAATAGATTTGGTCATTGAAACTGACATCGGCTTTAGGAAGCTTAGTTGTGGAATATAGATCAATACGTTCTGTTGCATTGGTTCCCCGAGTAAACTAGCGTTTTGCTGTGGTGGTTCATGAATATATTATTTTCACATTTTGAGGTTGCCAGCCTCGTAAGGACCTGTATAACCATCAACAAGTTCAAATATGTTAAATTTAAAGTATATAAAATATGTTACAACTCACCCCAAAAACTGGGACATAGACTTCTTGCTCAGTTGAATAGTCTTGGCAACTTTATAAAGATGCCTCGAACACGCATCTGGGGTATTATTTCTATTATAGAATCCCTCTGTGACATTGTGAGTAGGTAATGAAGGACTCCAGTTTCCGCATTAAAAGGTGGAGTCTCCTTATGTATTATTCATAAGGTGTTCCAAGACTTGTTTTCCGTTCCTATAAGTTCAGAATCCTAACTTCTACTCTTTCCTGGCTTCAGTCCGAGCTGTCTGCTTTGACGATTCTGGAATGCAGTGTTGTATGTCTAAAGTGTTCTACATTATATTGCAGTTTTCCTGCCCACGTTCACACCTGGCGTTTCCGTCAAAACTTCCAATTAATATAAATGTATATCAGCCTCTAAACTGCTAAGCCAACAGCATTCGAAAGTGCATGTTATGATAACTTTCCTCATAGAATTTTCAGCATAGTCATCCGTTTGTAAAATTCAAACGGTCACTCTCCGTATATAGAATTGGTATTTCCGTCAATTCTCAGTAATGATTACTATTACACCTTCTTACATTTATCTTGCTTATAGCAAGCCTGTTCGGAAGTTTATTACCGCATTTCCGACCTCTCATGTATGTCTGTTATATGCCACTAGAACAATAATTGACCGGCATTCCCTATGCAAACACACACCGGGCGTCATTACTCGAAAATGCCTAGTCGCCAATCTAGGTTTACCTGTAACTCATCTCCAAAGGGATAAGCAGGCAAACATGACACGTATGAATGGAAGAAGTATTACATATTCTTACAATTCTTCAGTGAACTTTTAATATTTCAAAAGAATGGCACCCGTCGAGTATCCGGCACCTATGATGAGACAAATAAATAACACGGTTACTGCAACCAGTGGCGTACCGAGGGTTTTTAGCGCCCGGGGCGAGTCAGTGAAAAAAAACGCGCCCCTGGTCACCTCAAATAAAACACATGCTCATTCTGAAGACTAATTAAAAAGAATTTAAAAGAATTATGTTGTTGTTGTTTAAACTATGACTGCTGAGCTTCTCCCTGTTTTGCAGCCATAACCAAGTTGAAGACTCTTTGGTATTATCTACACTGTAGATCTAGACTTTTCCTGTGGCTTTTCTGCCATTCCGGAACTTGTTGAGTTGAAATCATGAGCTCCAGTTCATCCAGCTTGACTTATATTTAAAGAATCATCACATCTGGTCCCAAGCTAAGAGGGAGAAGCGCGTAGCATACTAGGCATTCCCCGTCATCCAAGGGAGCTCTCCATGTCCTACACGTCACCATGTCCTACACGGGGGGGGGGGGGGAGACGTCACCACATCCGACACAGAGCCGCTTCTCAGTTCCCCCTCTCTATCGGACTTCGAGCTCTGAACAACAGCTGGAATTTCCATGTGCCTGGGATAGGGAATTCTCTACTCAGAGAGGAATGAAAATCCACAGAACGAAAAAGGGGTGTGGAAGGTCATCAGGTGGAGATCAACAGCGCTCTGTCTTGACGGATAAGACGTTAGAAGAACGCAGCCGGGAGTCAATCCACAGTGCTGAGTACATTTAAGTTGATCTGTCAGATGATGATCTCACACACTTCTTGGACGGGAAGAGAGATGCAATAAAGTTTCCACCTGCCAGTGCAAAAGGGCTTTGGGAACAGCTGGACGAAGCCTTGGCAAAAGAGTTGGATAACAGCCTGAAGCAGCTAACTTTGGAGAAGAAGCTGGAAATCTTCGGCGACATAATATATCTGCACAGTCGCAAAGTGTTCGGAGTGAGGGAGGCAAGGGAAAGTAACCCACCACGGAAAAGTAGAAGGACAAATTAAAATAGAGGAAATCAGGAAACAGAAGAAGCATGCCCGAAAACTGTTCAAGAACGCAGTTGCCACAGAGAAGGAAGGGTTACGGCAAGTTTGGGAGCACCTGAAAGCCCAACATAATGCCCTTTGTAGAGCGGAAAGGTTGTGCAGGAAGAGAAGGAAGACTCGAAGGGATAGGGAAAGATTCTTTAGGGAGCCCTTCAAGTTTGCCAAAGAACTGTTTGAGCAGCCACGGTCGGGTACGCTAAACATCAGGAAAGAAGACCTGAAAGAACACCTTAGAATGACATATTCAGATGGTCGCAAAGATGAGCCGCTCAGCAGCATGGCAGGCCTTAAATGGCCGGGTAAGCCAGGAGCTGAATTTAACACCAAGCCTCCAACGGTGCAAGAGGTAGAAAGCATTGTCCAGAAAGCTCGGTGCAAGTCAGCTTCAGGTCCTAATGGTGTTCCATATGTGGTGTATAAAAGATGCCCTGAGGTTCTCAAACGACTGCTCCGTTTACTGAAGAATGCGTGGAAAACCCAACTCGTAAGCAAGGAATGGAGAAAGGCAAACGGAGTATACATCCCAAAGGAACAAAATTATACAGACAACAGTCAGTTCAGGCCAATCTCACTACTCAATGTGGAAGGGAAGATATTCTTCTCAGTAATGGCGAAAAGACTCACTACATACCTCCTGGCAAATGGGTACATTGATACTACCATTCAGAAAGGAGGTATCCCAGGTACACCAGGATGTTTAGAGCATGCCGCAATGATCTGGGAAGCAATCCAAAAGGCAAAGTCTGACAGAACAAACCTCCGTGTAATCTGGTTGGATCTAGCGAATGCTTATGGATCCCTTCCACACCAGATGTTGTGGCAGACCCTAAAAATGTATCATGTTCCACAAGAGATTGCAGCAATGCTGAAGCTGTATTTCGCAGGGTTTTCTGTCAGATTTTCAACCAGAGAGTACACAACGAAGTGGATTGGCATTGAAGCTGGAATTGCGATGGGATGTACCATCTCTCCGATACTATTCGTCATGGCTATGCAGGTAATCCTCAATGCGGCTGAAGGAATGGCTATAGGCCCAAAGCTCGGTGGAATGTGTCACATGCCACCGCTCAAAGCATTCATGGATGACACAACAATTCTGACATCAGATGAACATCAGGCCCGGAGGATGTTAGCACGCCTGGATGAACTAGTCAGCTGGTGCAGAATGAGCTTCAAACCCAAGAAGTCGAGAAGCCTATCAGTCAGGAAAGGGAAGATAGCAGAGGTCATATTCACGGTTTCCAGCCAAAGAATCCCTACTGTCATTGAGGAACCTGTTAAAAGTCTTGGCAGGGTGTACGATGCCTCTTTAAAAGACTCGAAGGCAGTGCAACAGACAATAGAAATGGCAGACAGAGGACTACAGATCATAGACCAAAGCAGACTCCTGGGAAAGTTCAAACTGTGGTGCCTCCAGTTCATGTTGATACCAAAGTTGCTGTGGCCACTGCTTATATATGAAATAAGCACAAGTACAGTGGAAGCTATAGAGCAGAAGGTCAACAAGTTCATGAGAAAATGGCTAGGGGTACCACCAGGTCTGTCAGATGTAGCACTGTACTGCAAAAAGTCAAAACTTCTGCTTCCGTTAAAGTCAGTTGTTGAAGAGTACAAAGTTGGAAAAGCAAGGCTTGCGATGATGCTACGCGAGTCAGCTGATAACGTGGTTAAGTCCATTCAGCCCACAATGAAAACGGGAAGGAAGTGGAGAGTGGAAGAAGCTGTTGATGCTGCTGAAGAGTCACTCAAACTGAGAGGTAATCGGATACACACAAACGAATAGACGGGGATTTGGGCATGGTGACATCCGCTGGTGGTCCAAGGCATCAAGCAGGGAGCGCAGAGACATGATAGTTCAGGAGATACGAGGAGCTGAGAATGATAAGAGGTTGCAAAAAGCAGTGCAGCAGGTCCAACAAGGCCAATGAACTACGTGGGAAGGAGCCCTGCAGAGGTCCTTGACATGGAATGATATATGGCATATGGCACCTCTTAGGCTCAGCTTCGTGGTTAGATCAATGTATGACCTGCTGCCGTCGGCCACCAACCTTGTGAAATGGGGAAAGTCGGATGATGAGCAGTGCCCCCTGTGCCAGGGGAGGCAGACACTTGAACACGTGCTCTCAGCGTGTAAGGTGGCATTGGGGCAAGGGCGATACACTTGGCGCCATAACAAAGTGCTAAATGAGCTTGCTGCGACAATAGATCAGGCAAGAATGAAAGCGAATAGCAAAGTCCGGCCAGACACCGCAAACACATACTTTCTGAGGGCAGGAAAGTCAGCACACCCCAAACCGAGTAAACCTGGTAGCAGTTTACCATCTCTTCTTGACTGTGCAAACGACTGGGAGATGGCGGTAGACCTTCCTGGACGGGGGGCATATCCAGGGAGTATCAGAAAATCGCGGAGACGGCCGGATATAGTGCTTCATTCTTCAGCAACGCTTCAGGTCATACTGATTGAACTGACCGTGCCATTTGAATCCACATTAGACGAGCAACATTCATTCAAAGCGGCCAAGTATAGCGATCTGGCCGCGGATCTGAGACACGATGGATTCAGTGCAAGGGTCATGGCGGTTGAAGTGGGCGCAAGAGGGCTTGTGGCTGCATCAGTGTATGATCTATTGAAACTGTTGGGGCTGAAGGGACAGTCTAGAACAAGGGCACTGAAGAGGCTTAGCAAAACTGCCGAAAAGGCATCAGGCTGGCTGTGGAACAACCGCAATGGGCAATGGAAATCGTGACAATAAACGCTGCGGTACAGAAAACACCAACATTTTTCTAAGTCCACAACGCTGAGTTTCTTTGGTGTACTAGTGAAAGGGCTGCGACTCTGGGGCAACAGGCGATGTATACTATAGGGAGTGTCAGGTACAGAATTTCAATGGCGTGCGGCGCGCAGGGGCTAAGGCTCGTCGGCTGCGCGCTAGTGTCTCAGTGTGTGTCCTTAGTTGTGAAGGGCGACGGAACGAACGGAATAATTTTTTTTCTCTTTGTTACTTTCACAATCGCCCCCACGGCTGGCGTTGTGGATTTAAAAGTTGCTACCATAAGTGAAATGGGTTCATTTTCGATACAATACAACAGGAAGCTGAGATGCTTGGGAGTCATGACCCAAGTGGGCCCGCCCCCCTTAGTGTGTAAAGGAGTAATCGGGCCGAAACACTTGTCGGATGGGGGGACTCCTTCTGATGATCAGATTGCTTCCTGTTGTATCGCTCTGTAAAGAGTTTCCTATCATGGATCTACACTGAGATTCTTCTGCATGCAGCCAATCAGGTAGAAGCCAAAGTTACGTCTCGGGTGCAAGTAACTCCTCCCAGCTTCGTGTGCAATGCTGGATTCTCACACTGTTGGGTGGGGGAAGGGGGGTGTGATGAGTTACTGTGATTTAGTCTTCAATAGGCCCCATGTCGTTTTCTCTTCGTAACTATTGAGTTTGCCATTTTTGTCTTCCCTCTATTAAAGATTGGGAAGTATTCTTTTTCTCTCTGAATAATAGGGGTGTTTAGATTTTTTTCTGTAGGTAAAGTAATTGCGGGTTTTTTTCTTTAGGGATTAATGTAATTTAGTATTGAAGGGCACCAGTCTTCCCGTTTCTAATAATCGCGATCTTGGAATTTCATTTTTGCGTTGTTAAATTTATCGCGGTCATTGTATCGTGGGGAAGGGGAGATGACCCCTACCCAGGTAACGTCCAACGTAAGTTGGAGCGAATCACATTCGGTTCTGCTCACGCTAGCGGACGACGTTAGGTAACGTTACGCAGCCGGAAATACGCGCGCATTTAAAGGAAGCAAGAATACACTGGTTCTAAATTTAGAGATGAGCGCATGGAAAATTTTAGAGTATCTTTAATTCTATTGGTTGTAGTGAGACGCCTAGCTTCAAGTAGGTCGGGGGTTAGCGTGGTTAAATCTAAAATAAAGTACGCGGGTTCCAGTTTAGGGACCTCTTAGTATGCAGAAAGTCCGGGCCGTGTATCCAAGCATATTGTCGGCTTCTAACGCTGAACGCAGTATTGGTATGTCAGTAATTTAAAGTAGCGTGGTAATTATATCTAGTTCTCTAATAGAGCCTTAGTCCGTTCTAATTTAATTTATTTTTGAACTTTATAACTTATAGTGCCATCAATTATTTCTACGAGGATAGCAGTGATATCAGTGATAAAGAGATATTAAGGATGGGGGCTCCGTAGATTTAATAGAAAGTCTGTAGAAATACACGCATCCTAGATTTATATTAATTTACAGAATATTCTGAAGCGCGTGTATTTTATTTCATTGAGAGATTAATTCTGATAAGTCTCCTAATAAAATACGGGAACGGATTTTTTCGGGAAATTTAATCACGTGGTTTACCGGGATTTATTTGGACAGGAATTCTGGCTGGATAGAGTAGATAATTAAGTATTTTTCTATCGGGGGAGTTAAAATATAATTGCAGGGAAACCACGACCCAGGGTCAGGAAATATTTACGTATCGTCGTGCACAAGAGAGGGGAAATGGTGGAGCAGTCGTCGTTCGGGTGTTTACATGTTTGTGCTAGATTTGAGTGTGACTGAAGCATCCACTGTTTACGTTTTATATGTAAGTTTATTATATGAAAGTAATTTGGTATTGTAGTACAGAGTGGCATGTCTTTTGTGTCCACAGCAGTGGTCACGGCCCGAAGAGCGGGGGTTGCCAATAAATCTTGTTCCTGACAGCTGCAAAGGTAGCCAGTCTTCTCAAGAGAGAAAAAGTCGAGGAAGCGCCAGAGGCGTAAGAGCTTGTACCGCGGTGGGTATCGGCTCTGAGTATTGTGGCCCCAGAGAGAGGGAGCGAGGAAGAGCAGGTCGAGACAGCGACGCAGTCTTCAGTGAAAAGGGTTTTCTTAAGACCCGGAGCTCTAAGCTCATACACACCCATCGAACCCAAGCAAGCGGGTTGGTGTGTCTTTTTTTTAGCCTCGGTCAAAATAATACCGAAGGGCCTAAACCCAAATGAGGGGTAACATAGCAAGGGAGAATCAGCTTTCTTTTCGCCAAATAGAGAAGCCTCTACAGTCTACGGCAAGTGCCTAGTCAATATTTTCAGAAGTCATCAGAAGTACGAGTCAGAACCAGGAAGAAAGGGATATCATTTCCCGGTTGCTGAAATGAAACGAGAGCAGCAAGGCAGGAGAAGTGGAGAGAGAGATGGTGAAAAATAGATCAGGGACCTGCAGAGTCTCATATTATTCTTAGAGGGTAGCCTCTGAGCCTTAGAGTTAGAAAAAGTCTATTACATAGCAGTGCAGAGTGTGACTTAGTGGCGTATATCGCTGACAGAGTTAGCAGCTGTGCAGATAGCCTTCATGCAGGGTCAGCAGCCAGTGACAAAATAGAGATAGTAGTGTAATAGAGAGTAGTGGCTACAGTTGAGGGCCACTAAATTAGATGGTAGTAAGAATCCAAGTAATCATTCTGATTTTGTTTCCCCAGCAAGGTGAATGAATGAGTGAGAGTGGTTGGGTTCATAATTTGATGTGTCTTATAAATTTAAATTGAGGTTTTTTATTTCCAGGTCAGTGCAAGCCTGGCACGTTATATATATTGTTGTTACTATGTTATGAACTTATGTGGATTTGTATAATAAACTTATTTAATGTTCACTGGATCAGCTTCGTCACTGTATAGTCCTTAACTGTTGTCTGTACAGTGGTGTCTGTAGTGTTAGTTTAACCTTATCTCCTTTAGTCTGTTAAAGGTAGCCAGAGGTGGTGAGTTTATAGCATTTCTTGAAGTCACGATTTGGCGAGGAAGATTTAATTTCGGTTATCCTCCTCGGGCCAATAGACTCACCTTACTACATTCACTGTCATTTCTCATAATTAATCTATTATCTTAGTCTTTTCTCACACTAGGGTCTTGTTCTACGCTTGGGCATAACTCTAACTTAAATCCAACTCGTGACAGGGGGGGGGGGGGGGGGGAAAAGGGAAAACGCACGGGGATTAAAAGGGCTATATCAAGCACTGTGGTTGTTCATTTAGTGTTAAGAACAACAGTATGAATTATAAGGACAATATTACATTTTCTAATTAATTAAATGCAAAAGAAAATATAGGAACTGCTATTTTTCATAAGTTTTTTATTAACAGTAAAAATAGATATACATTTTACTATTACAGATTAATCTTTCGCATATTCATTCCTGCAAATTGATCAATTTTTTGATCAAAATCAATGTTTTCAAGAGTTTCTACTTCAATACTAAGAACCGCCAGATTACTCAGGCGTTCTTGTCGCGTAGACGCTTTTGTAGTGGTTTTTGATGTTATTACGTGGTTGTTATGTCACCTAGTGTGTCCTGGATGAGGTCAATAATAAGCTCTTTGAGTCGCGGGCGACCTTTGTCTTTACTGACTGTGTGTGGTCCACCACTCTGAGTGGAGACCTCCCAGTACCAAAGACTGCTGTGCCTGTCTTCAGATTTTGCTCTTTTCCTCAGACCTACGGGTCCTGAGAGTTCCTCTATAAATGCCTCTGTGCAGATGAGGAAGGACATCCCTCGAAACCTTCGGGTATGTGAGGCTCTGTCCATTTTGGCTGGAGTGACGTCTCGATGGTTCGGAGGTTTTATAGCGTATATGAGTACACCATGACAAGGTTGAATGTGATCTGGAAAAGTAACATCAGTTTTCCTGTGAAGATCAAATTATACAAATCACTTGTATTATCTATTCTCTTGTATGGGTGTGAGGGCTGGACACTCACTGCAGATACGGAGCGAAGGATTCAGGCTTTCGAGCATAAATGTTACAGAAGAATTTTGCGCATTTGCTATAAAGAGCACAAAACAAATGTCTATGTTAGAGAGAAGATAAACACCTATGCAGGCCATCAAGAACCACTTTTGTCAATAGTGAAACGTCGAAAGCTTGCCTGGTTTGGGCATGTAACTCGTCATGACTCCCTTTCGAAAACGATCCTCCAGGGAACAGTCGAAGGTAAACGGAGAAGAGGAAGGCAAAGAAAATCCTGGGCTGATAACATCAAAGAATGGGCAGGACACGGTTTCTCCACACTTGTACGCATTGCTGAGAATAGAGAGCAGTGGAGGACCTGTCTGCTGATGCTTCCACCATGGCACCCCTACGACCCATGACGGGTTATGGGTTGAGATGATGATAATGAGTACACATGAGGGCAAGTTCGGGCACAATGGGCTAATCACCTGTTTGCCACGTCACTTTGATTACATGTCCCACCCATGGGCCTTGTGCACTTGGGTCCCCTCTACACCTCGTTTCACGGGGTAGAAGAGGTTCCGATTATGAGATGAGATGAGATAAGCTCTTTGATCAAAGTAAAGAACACTGGCTTTTAGAATTTAAATTGACAATTTTTTAAATTTATTTTGTCCTGAACCAAATGTTTCTTCTGGTCAGGACATATGAAATAATATGTTTTAGCAATAAAAGTGCATATAGATATATTAAATAATCACAATGAAATTTTTATACATAAATATATTATTACATTGGTTAATATCAATATTAACTACAGTGTTCTTGGACAAACTAGCACTGGATGTCTAGCTGAGGTGGTGTCATCATGCCCAATCTATGGTTATAAAGTTACTTGTCCTTGACATATGGACTGATATTAATATTTATATATATAACACGATTTTTATTCTGTATTGATGGTGGACACAGCTGATGAATCTACAGCAGGCCAGGTTTGCACTTAACTGGCCTGTGACGATGTAGTACAGAATCTTAGTGGCCCACTCCTCTCATTAGCTAGAGTAAAAGGTTAGGCTGCACTGGCATCCGCTCTTGTACTTCTACAAAAGCATCTGGCACAATCGTAGTGCCAGATCAGAAACTCTGAAACCAAAATTTGTGCCATGTGTCAGCTCTCTGTTTACTGCGCCACTCTTACACACAACACAGCAAAACAACATTACACAGATTGGGTCAGATCTCTCTGACCAACTCAGCACATCTCACCCGGTTGTTATCCAATAGTACCAGTTTCCCTAGACTGCACTGCATTCTAAATATGTTCAATAGTTTCCTCTTCTATCCAATAAGGTGGGTGATATGTTCCCACTGATCTCCAATATAGATCTGTCTTCTATAGTCTTGGATATGTTTTCCTATATTATGTGTTTGCCTCTAGGCCCTGGACTGTCGCTGGGGACCTAGAATAAGCACTCACTTGTCGTAATCATTTTTCATGACATGGCAGTATCAATCACTCAAAATATTAAAATAAACAAGATAAATGCTTTTTCCCTTACCACAATTCAGAATTGAGAACACAGTTAAGTTGAACTAGCAAAACTCAGCTGAGCTGCTGGCTATATTAAGGCGTTCCACTGAGAATATTTTATATTTCCTGGAATTACACCTCTAGCATAAACGTACTGTGTCAATGGACAGTCTTCTTCAAAAATGGCAAAAACCCAACTAAGTTTTCCATAATATAAAATGCGTTGGCCAATCAGATCGGAAGACTAAGCTTTCCAATTTGAATTTTGAAAATAAAGTCAAAAGTACATCTCAATTTTTCAAATGTACGTCGGTCACATTTTGGCTTTTCCCAAAATTACACTTGTTTCTAGACGAAACTACAAAAAAAAAACTACCCAACTTTTGTCTCTCCCCCACTTCTAAGCTTCTGGGCTAAGTTATTTTTAGCTACTATCCTCCTACTTTGCCCCTAGTCCATCTGCAGTTTGTTTTTTTTTGCATTTTTAGTCTCAAGGACGTGAAAATGTAACTTTAGTGAAAGTGTGCACAAAAAAACTGTCTGCCAGTCTGATATGAAGAATACAGTCTTTCGTCAATATCTTCCGTGTTATCTGTCCGTTTGTGTAATTAAAAGTATATTATTTCTCAGATTTAGATGGGCTATCAAACTAGCTATTTTTTATTCTCCTAACTTTATTATTAAGAAAAAACCTACTTTTCTCAAGGTTAGTTTTGAAATTTGTTTTTGAACTTTCGTTCACGGCGTTTGCCGCTAGATTCAAACTAAAACGACTAATTACCGTAAAACGTCAAAGATACGTCTGTTTCTAATAAGAGCTAATGTCGTTTTTGTCCATTTCCTTACAGTGTATCACTAGTGGCGTAATTTAATTCTTTAAAAACTAAAAATTGCGTCTTTTTAGACTTAGATTCAAACACGTGTTCAGACCGTCATAATTTTTTTCTTTTATCTCAGTTTCCCCCCCCCGTCTAAAAGGATAGGCGGTTTAGTCTGCATGTTCCAGCTAGTTAGTTTCAATGGCGCTATAAAACGCGGGTGTAGGCGAGAATCCATCTTAACAATCTTGCATTTTCATGCTTGGCCTGAGATAAGAACACTAGAGGCTGGTGATCTGTCTGGACCACAAAAGTCCTACCATACAGATAGATTTGGAACTTTTTTATTGCCCAGATTAACGCTAAACATTCTTTTTCGCTTGTGGAATATCCTTGTTCCGCTTTGTTCAACTTGCGGCTTGCATAAGCGACTGGGTTCAGTTCCCCATTGGGTGAAGAGGACCTTTGCAACAAAGTAGCCCCCAGGCCTACATTGCTTGCGTCTGTTCTCACCACAAAGTCCTGAGTCAAATCAGGCAATTTGAGAATAGGCTTGCTAGTGAGTTTTTCCTTTAACTCTTGAAATGCCAATTCACATTGCGCGGACCAAACAATTTTATCTGGATTGCCCTTGCGAGACAGATCAGTCAAAGGAGCACATATAAAGTTAAAATTTTTGATATATTTTTGGTAAAACCCACATAACGACACGAATGATCGCACGTCCTTTTTTGTTTGCGGTCGAGGTGCTCTCTGCAGTTTTTCCAAGTTCTTGGGGTCAGGGGTCATGTTACCCTGATATACAGTATGTCCCAAGAATTCCAACTCTTTGCATCCAATACAACATTTTGTTGGTCTAGCAGTTAAGTTCGCTTCTCTGAGCCTATCAAATAACATATTCAGAGAGTTAATGTGTTCTTCAAATGTTTCTGTGGCGACGAGAATATCATCCATGAAATTTGTGATACATGGATTATTCAAGGGATCCAACAATTTGCGCATCATCCTAGAAAATAAACTCGGAGCATTTTTCAATCCGAATGGTAGCATGTTGAATTCATAATGTCCTTCCGAGGTGCTAAAAGCTAAATAAGGTCTAACTTCAGGCTTCACTGGAATCTGGTAATAGCCTTTGCTAAGATCCACCTTTGAAAAGTACTTTGCCTTGTTCAATCTGGCAAATAACTGTTTTGTGTCCGGTAATGGATCCACTTGTCCTTTTGTGACAGCATTCAGTTTCCTGTAATCTATGCACAGTTTATGTTCCCCAGACGGTTTCCTCAACAAAACTACACTGGAGCTAAAAGAAGATTCACTGTGAGAAATAATCCCTTCTTTCAACAAATACTCTATTTCCTCTTTCAATGCCTTCTCCTTAGCGAACGGAACAGAATAGGCTCTCATACAGATTGGTGTTGAGTCTACCAGCTTCATGTCATACTGTAGCAAATTTGTATGGCCTGGTTTATCTGTTAATACATCTGTATGTTCCTCCAGAACCTGTTGAACTCTCTCCCTCTGGTTTTTCGTCAGGTGCTTACTGACTTTTACCTGTGCGGCTGTCTCACAGGGATGTAATGGGTATTCATGTGAGGTGAGTGGTTCCTTTTTCATTTCAGTTGCGATAGCCAAGGTCAGTAAAGGGGTGCTTTCCTGGATTTGTCTGTCCAGATACTTCTTTAAAAGGTTCACATGATATATCTTTTCCTTCCCCTTTTTGTCAATTTTATAGTTTGTTCTAGACACCTTCTCTAGAACCGTATATGGACCTTGCCATCCAATTTGCAACTTATTATTGCTGCCGGGTAGTAGAAGAAGCACTTTCTCTCCCACAGCTAATTCTCTGTCCTTTGCCTTCCGATTAAAATAAGCTGCATGTTTCTTCATGGCTTGTCTTAAATTATCATTTGCCAGTTTCCATCCAGCTTTCAGACGAGTGGTCAGCTCGTTCACATATTGGTATGATGAGGTAACAGTCTCTTCTGCCTTTCTATCTGTCCAGGTCCTTAATATTGCTTCTAATGGACCTTTTATTGGCCTCCCAAATAACAAGGTTGCGGGAGCCATCCCGGTTGAACTATGTGGTACTTCCCGGTACGCAAACACCGCAGCTGGCAGAAATTGATCCCACATATCCGGTTTTTCATGTGCCAGCTTCCTCAGGATAGAAATGAGAGTCCCATCGAACCTCTCTACCTGGCCGTTCCCTTGTGGATGGTACGGACTACAATGAAAGTGTCTGGCTTGAAATAGCTTAAAAACTTATTCCGTTAGTTTCCCCTTGAACTGTGAGCCATTATCAGTCAAGATTTGATGCGGGAATCCTAATCTTGTGAATATTGTAAGTAGTGCCTCTGCTACATGCTTCGAATCAATTGATGGCAGGGCTACCGCCTCTCCCCACATAGAACAAGTGTCCACCAGAGTAAGGATGTAACTGTTCCTCCTCTTGGTCCGAGTGAGAGGTCCCACAATATCCACTGCAACCCTCTCAAAAGGTGTTCCCACTATGGGCATTTCCCCTAGAGTTGCAGGAGCATTCCAATGCTTTGGAGCTACCCTTTGACATTCTGGACAGGATTTGACATATCTTTTTATATCTTCCGTTATCCCTGGCCAGAAGTAATGACAAGCTATACGCTGTCCTGTGGCGCTGATCCCCATGTGACCACTGAAGGGAATCGCATGCCCGAGTTCCATCACTTTTTCCCTATATGAAGTGGGAAGAACCAGCTGGTTGTGACCATTTGTTCCAGTTCCGGCCTTCCTGTATATCAATTTGTTCTTCATAAAATACTCTCCCTTGCTTGGAGGTGTGTGGCATTTGGGCAATTTTTTAAAACAAGGCTTGAGTGTCCTATCCTCAGCCTGCGCCTTCCTCATCTCTTCTGGATGAGCATTTATAGGTTCACCTTCTTCCCCCTTTGACTGTGACCTGGTCTGTACTGTCGCCATGATCACAGGTCTCTCCGGATTTCCCAAGAAGACGTATCTACACCCCAATATCAGAGGGTAGATTGGTTCATCTATCACTGCTGCTCTGATTTCTCCTTCCACATAGCGAGTTTTCATCGTTATCCTTGCGATGGGAAGTGTCATGAGTGGTATGTCCTTAGTCGCCCCTTGTATTTCCACTGTTTCGGTGGTATACTGACTTGGGTCCACTAGGCTTGACTTCACAACTGAATCATAATCCAAACCTGTATCATATAGGCACCTTATGGTGACCCCATTACAAATAACATCCTCACAAACTGGGGGGTGATAAGGTTCTTGCTGTCCATTAGGATTAACCTTTAATCTCTGGTTCCCCGATTTCATTGCAGCAATGTTTGAAGGTTTCCTTTTACAAAATTCGGTGTTATGGTTGTCCTTCTTACACCATTTGCACACTGTGAGTTTCTATCACGATAATCATTTCTGGGCCTATCAAAGTTTGTCCTGCCTTTATTACCTTGTTCTCTGGTGTCAAATTTATTAAAATGCTGTGGGGCTTTAAAATTCTCTATATGTTTCTTTTTAGAGCCAACTACCTCTGCCTGGGCTGCTTGATACCTCTCAGCAACATTCAAAACCTCCCCCAACCTCTCTGCACCTTGTTCCATGAGAAATTTTCTCAGGTCTGGAGCCATGGACTCTCTTAATTGCTCTATCATGATAATTTCTTTTAGATCTTGGGTCTTCTGAAGAGCAGTCCATTTCTCCAAATAGGTTTCCAGTCTGGCAGAGAATTGGTGGTATGTCTCCCCAGACAAAAGTTTGGCATTTCTAAACTTCTTACGATAAAATTCACCATTCTTCTCACATCTCAATAACAAAGCCTGCTTTAGCATGTCATAATTGTCTTGGTCGTCTCTATGCATTTTAGCGAAGACTTCATAAGAAGTACCTCTAAGCCCTTGGAATAACTTAAGACTCCACCTCTCTCTCTCTCTAACCCATACGTAGTAGCTAATAGTTCAAATCTACTGAGGTACCCCTCGATGTCATCGTCTTTCTCAACAAAATGGTCTAAATGAAACCCCATAGCAGAGGTTGAGGCTCCCTGACTAGGCGTGGCATCTGAGGCAAAGGGGCTGGCACCGTTTTCAGGAGCGTGGCCTTGAAATTCCAGCTCCCTTAGTCGTAATTCGTGCTCTCTTTGCAATCTTCTATCTTCTGCTTCCCTTTCGGCAGTCAATCTCTTTTCTTCTGCTTAACTTTCAGCAGCCTGTCTCTTTTCATCTGCTTCCCTTTCAGCAGCCTGTCTCTTTTCTGCTGCCTCCCTTTCAGCCTTTTTTTCTTCTAATTGGAGCCTTTTAATCTCCCTATCTGCCTCCAATGCCTTAGCCTCTTTGTCAGCCTCAATCTGCAGCCTCTTAAGTTCTTTGTCAGCCTCAATTTGTAACCTCTTCTCTTCAGCTAACCTCCTATCTTCCCTTTCAAAATACTTGTCACATTCTGAAGTTACATATTGAATTAGAACCTGACCCTCCATGTTCATTTCCTTCGCCGTCAGCACAGCAGCCGATCTGAATTTGGCTAGATCTGCCATACTATCTCATACAATTTAACAATGACTAAGGTAAATTACAAAATCTAATTAATTAATGCAATATACTAATTAATTAATTATCACTGGCTGTGAAGATTCATCAACTTTTTATTTTCCACTTTTAATTTTAGGGACACAGTTAAATTTATACAACTTATGCCCCCCAATAGTTTAATTCCCAGACCAGGAGACCCTAATATCTTTGACAAATCTAAAATCCGCGGTGTATGGAGATATTCGGGATTAATTTGGAGGGGTTTTGGGACTATGCCGGGGGATTAAGGGGTTAAAAAAATTTGGGTCGTTTCTGGGAGGTCAGAACCGGGAATGGTTATGCTGTTGTAACAGAATTATGTTGATGGGACCAATTGCGTTATTCAGATGATTTTGTTTTTTTGGCGCGTATTGCTTGAGTGTTGTTTGCTGACTGAGTAATTGGATTAGAGAGTATCTCCGGTATATTTTGGCGCGAACCGTGAAGTAATGTGAATATTTGTTAAGTGAGATATATGGGTATTAGAGGCAGTGTTTGTGAATTGATGAGTTTTCTTACTTGGGTAACAGACCGATAGGGAGCGGGTAACAACACCCAACTTTAGATGATAGAGGGAATGGGAGTGCAGGATGGGGATGTAATGGGAAACGAACCACTTGGAAGCTGGCGGGGTGTTTTCGGGTAGTGAGGGAAGTGTTATGTGCGAGATCTGATAAGACCCGTGCCTGGTTCAGTGGCGTGTGTCGTGTTAAAGTGGGAGGGTGCGAGCGCGACGGGTATCGCGGGTACTAGATGCACATGCAAAATTCTATTGAAGGCAACACGGTCCTTGCACTTACACTTATCTCCCGGGCCTCCGTATGACCTTGGTATGTTTTGTACGATAAGTAGAGAACCATATAAGACCAACATACACCACTTAGCACTTGGTGACGTCTTTTCTGAGTTTGGCGGGAAACGGGATCATAGACGAGACGTCGGGTAGGCCAGCGTAATTCTCTGAACACTCCGAGGGGAAAACATTTGAGGTGCATGTTTTCAGACTATAACGGTCTATAACTTTTCAGGAGGGCTCGGACATGGGGGAAATACGAAGAGCCTCGGTTTTATTGCGCCTACTTTTACCAATCTACAAGCACACAACTTTTTTATGTAGTACTACTAAGTAACCCGGGGACAGGCATAGTGAAGAGCGCAAAATAAACCCAAAACGAAGGTATAAAAATTTAAGAAGCATATAGCAGATAAAAATGGGGGGGTGAAAATTGCAAAAACCCTAAGGTAACATGGGGAAACAGCCTGTAACTCCCGAAATAGTGTGAGACGTTTGATGGTGCAACTTGTAGAGGGAAGAGGAGAGTTAAAATTTATGACAGTCGGGGCAGTTGTGCTTACCTACCCTAGTTCCTACTTTGTAATTAGACTATGTATCCTCGTTTTTGTGATCTCGGGAGTTCGGTGCCCGTCCTATATTTAACCGCAGTGGTTCCCTGACCCACGCTGTGGGACACCCGGGTGCTAAAAACTAGAGGAAGAAGGAGGGTAAAGTCGCTCCTATGTTCGATGGATAGACTAGGGATCACGCGATTGATGGGGCGGAATGGATTTAATGCCACCCGCGGAATCAAATCAAATGGTATGAATCATAGAAGACTTATTGTGGGACTTTTTTAGTTTATTAGAAGTGTGTTAAGGAGAGGGGGACACCCAACTATCTACACACCTATTCCTGAGGATATTCGTAGTACAATGGTTTAGTGGTTTACTAGAGACACATATTTCAGAAGCTACGGTGTCTAGTGCAGAGATGATTAAGTGATGGTATTTGGAAAGGTTACAAAGAAATTAGTACGCGCTTTTCAGCTGATGGGCGTTAGATTGGAATAGGCTCTTGGTATAAGAGTGACCTGTGGTCCTATCGGTATGTAAGCGAATCATCGGGCTATCCGTGAGGAACTCCGGAATTTCTCTTAGGGACATTCAAAATTCTATTAAATCACAGCTTGGGGGAACTACTGTAATTGTTATGGACCGGTGGGCATATTGCCTGCACACCGCTCGAGGACGATTATCGCATACAAACGTTCGAGTGGAATTGGGGATATAACAATGGTCTGGAAGGCAAGTTTTATGATCTTAAATGGCTTTTCCTGGTTTGAGATATCTGTGAGGGGATTTTAGGTAGGAACAGCAAAAAAAAGGATAAATTAGGGAGCAGGTGCAAGCGACTCGGAATAATTTTTGTTCGTATGCAGTCAATAGGGAGGAAGATGTAAAAGAGTCCAAATCACTAAGTATTCATTTATTACTTAATTATTACTTAGTAAAAATATATTAAGGGGGGAAGTCCACCGAAAGATCTGGACCACGATAGGGGGTTATGACCGAATAACCGTGCGAAAAATGAAAAAAGGCTAGGGCGAAAAACCCAAGAACTGGGTAATTTTGAGGACACTATCGGGAGGGGGTGCGAGGGAAAAGTGCGAACCAATACTAAGTGGTTAAGGATCGAGTGTGTGTGGTGTGCATCCTTCTAATAATCAAATATAGCTATCTGCCCCACAGCGTCAAGGTGCTTCAGTGGTCAAGCGAAACATATGATAAAATGCGCAACCGACAGGAGGATCATAAGGTGTAGGGAAAGGGTGGACGAGGCTTGGTATTTTGGTTTGCTGGTCGGCGCGTCCACTGCTGGAAGTTACCGCCGTTCATAGCGGCTGATATTTAGAGCAGACAATTAAGGGATGGTCGAATGATCTGGAGCCATCCAGCCTTTTAAGGAAGTCGCCGTTGGTTGGTTAAATATTTATATCGACGTAATGAAGGGCCGACTTAAAGCGCGCCCGTGGGAGTGGACGCTTCTGGGGGCGCAGCGCGGGTTTCGCGTGCAGGTCTACAGGCACATGACCAAAAGCAACAGCCGCTTGCTCGGAGCGTAACTGTTGAATGATCTTTAAAGATAATAACGACTTCAACATACCATTCAAAACAGCCCACTGCTTTAAGGTCTTAGCACTTTGTGCGTTAGGCCAATAGAACACTCACTACAGTAGAGAGAGGATTTCGCTTGTGAAGATATTTGGGGCGAATGGAGTGAGGGGGTAATGAGGAAAGGTTGAGGGAAGGAGTTACGAGGAATCGGAGGGCAAAGGGAGTATACTTCTGGTGGTTTTTATTCTTAGTTTTTTGGAGGGGGGATGTCAAGGAATAGTTAAGGTAGCAGGTGGCAGTGGAGCAAATGTAAGTCACGGCGCCAACAAAAAAGCGAGTTCACTATCGGTGACGTGAGACCACAAAGCGGAGGGGCCCTACCAAGGTGTCTCCGGCTTGTGCTTGCTATGGCTACTTGCACACTTCGCACCGAAGTGTTAAGTCTTCTTTACGCGACCCGAACTTGTTTTCCTTCGCCCCCCCGACCGTACACCACAAAAACAGAGACCCAACAATCAGCATCCGGGTCGGGAGAGGTTGACTTTACAACTACAATACGGTACACCGGAGACGATTCACCCTCAACTGGAACAACTTCCGTAACACTTATCATTCATTAATTGGCCCAGGGATTGCGAGGTTACCAGTATCACACACTATGCACTAATCTACGAGACCACTTTATCTGTATAACATCCAGCTCGAGGTTATTTTAAAAACCCTCTTTAACAGAACACACAATCTTGTATTTGTGAGGTGTGGGTAGTTATTCTTCCTCCTATAAGTTTAGATGCAAATATTAACAAAAAATACAATCTAAGAAGGACCGTAAGGTCCAATGCCGGTGTCTTTGGGCCGAAAAAGGAACAAAAACTATACATAAACTAGCTACTTCTCATGTATGCAAGTCATGCCTCTATTGAGGCCACTGTAACCAACTATTGGATAGTTAATGGAGCCGGGCAGTAAACATGACCGAGTGAGCTCCAGATAAACACAAGCGATTACTTCATACACATAGTCCAAGGTCCCCTAAGTTTGTAAGGACACTACGCCAACCCCCGTCTCATACGTAGAGGTTCAGGCCCAAAGGCAAGAACCGAACCCTTCCTCCGATACCCCGTATGTAAGGCGTAATTTATTAGAAGAAGAATGTGTTTTACTTTATGCTCGTGGCGAATACCAACAACTAGCTAGGTGCCAGAGTACCAATAGCCAATTCCCCGGCAGGTTCCTTGTCCAGCTACGTAATCCACAAATCCTAATATAACTATATAATAACATATCTATCTCTTCCCAACCACACCCCACCCCCTCCCCCCCAAACCCCACCCCCCCCCCCCCCCCCCCCCCCCCCCCCCCCCCCCCACCCCCCCCCCCCCCCCCCCCCCCCCACCCCCCCCCCCCCCCCCCCCCCCCCCCCCCCCCCCCCCCCCGGGCCCCCCCCGCACACCCTAAGCCTTGTCATCCCCCCCCATTTATTTTCCTCTGTTCAGATTCTACTTCTTTCATCAAAAATTCAATTTTGTACATGAACAACACAGTTACTGTATAGCCCCCCCCACCACCCCCACCCCCGCTATCAAACCACCCACTGGTCACGCCGACTCCAAAAAATGGTCCTCCCCCATGCCCTCAAATAAGGGCCAGACGAAATAGGCATTAAAAACCTGTGCAACCAGCTGGCCGCGACCATGAGAAGCTCGCCGCACCGGCCTGCAAAACAAAAATACAAATAATTATACTCCTTCAGCAAGATGGGAATTGAGAATTTTGTTGGTCCTGCCGTGTAGCACCAGCCCCCTCCCGGAATTCGTACCCCAATTGTGCTCATGGCTCAATCACACCTTTCGCAACCTTCGGCAATCAACATCTAGGCCTGACACTCTATCAAGAAATCCCCGCTTTGGATACTTCCACCTCTGGCGAAGCCCCATTTCAGCAAGCTTCACTTAACTGTTTCCATGATCGCATCCGCCAAAATGGGACTATCTGCACATCCCCCCCCCCACCCCCCCCCCCCCACCGACACCGAATAATCCCCATACACCCCTCACTCAACCCCCAGCCACCCCCAACGGATGTAGAGGACGCACCCCTCCCCCTCTCCCAAGCGAATTGTGCTGAAGCGTCATCCCGCCGTTACCCCATACCTCACACTCCCGCGTCGCTCTCATCCTCGCTCGACAAATACTTCTGGGAGGATTAACATCATAAATCCTCCGATCAACCTTCCCAAATTCGCAATGCTATCACCGCTAGACCATCCAATCAATGTGTGTCCTATCCATCTCCATCGCCTTATTCTCATCTCTTGTTTCAATGGCGCTTCTCTGGTACTTGTCATAACTTCTACACTGGAGGTCTTGTCATATCACATCAATCCTTCTATTCTACGCAAGCATCCGTTTATGAAAGTCTGTAGCTTTGTGGCTGTTGTTTTTGTTGTTATCCATGTTTCGCAGGCGTGCGATAAGACTACTTGATATTTGAATTGAAAGTTCTGATTTTTTTTTGGTACCTGATTTATTTTGATCTCCATATATTTCCCACTGCAGTAAATGTTGCACTAGCCTTATGCATTCGTATTCTAGTTCGTATCTGTCCCTCCAAATGTGTCTGTTTATCTAATCTGTATTTCTGAACGTCTGTCGGTTTGTCCCCTACAGAAACAGGGGACACAATGTTTTTTTGGTAATGAAAGTTAGACATTAATTGTATTGTTTCCCTTAAATTTAATTTTGGGTCAGTATACCAATGAATTTCCCATTTAAAAAGAAAAGGATTCAGGGTCAGGGGTTGCATTTATTTTTTGCTCCGTTTACTTTTGAAGTCTTCATTATCACACACAGCAAGAAACATGAGATGACATTTTAGTTAGAACCCGTGGAGTTGGTGACCCACTAGCACTAAGGATAAAATACAGAGATGATCTTACAGACGATTTTAAACATCAGGCTCAGTTAATATACCGTGAAATGGAAATTTGTTACAGTAATAACATTTATAATACAATTTTCACTGCCATAGATAATAAGGTTATTTCTATGAAAGGGAAGGAACTGCTTTCTCTTGGTTTCCTTCAAACTAACCGAACTGAAAGAGATTTAGCGGAGGAAACGCTGGGTATATCTGCTAGTCAAATACATAGAGAGACAGATAATAAAGTGGGTTGACTGCCTCATCAGAATGGAGCCCGATACATTACCACTACACGGCGACAACATTACATGATCTGGTTATAGGGCACGAGGAAGACCATGAGGCTGATGGGTAGAAAATACTACAGGAATCCTATATCAACACGGACTCACAGCAGTCAGTGCGACACACTTGGCTCAACACGGACTCACAGAAGCCAGTGCGACACACTTGGTTCAACACGGACTCATAGCAGCCAGTACGACACACTTGGCTCAACACGGACTCACTGCAGCCAGTGCGACACACTTGGCTCAACACGGACTCACAGCAGCCAGTGCGACACACTTGGCTCAACACGGACTCACAGCAGCCAGTGCGACACACTTGGCTCAACACGGACTTACAGCAGTCAGTGCGACACACTTGGCTCAACACGGACTCACAGCAGTCAGTGCGACACACTTGGCTCAACACGGACTCACAGCAGCCAGTGCGACACACTTGGCTCAACACGGACTCACATCAGTCAGTGTGACCCACTTGGCTCAACACGGACTCACAGCAGTCAGTGCGACACACTTGGCTCAACACAGACTCACATCAGTCAGTGCGACACACGTGGCTCAACACGGACTCAGCAGCCAGTGCGACACACTTGGCTCAACACGGACTCACATCAGTCAGTGCAACACACTTGGCTCAAAACGGACTTACAGCAGTCAGTACGACACACTTGGTTCAACACGGACTTACATCAGCCAGTGCGACACACTTGGCTCAACACGGAGTCACAGCAGTCAGTACGACACACTTGGTTTAACACGGATTCACAGCAGTCAGTACGACACACTTGACTCAACACGGACTCACAGCAGCCATTGCGACACACTTGGTTCAACACGGACTCACATCAGCCAGTGCGACACACTTGGCTCAACACGGACTCACATCAGTCAGTGCGACACACTTTGCTCAGCATGGACTCACATCAGTCAGTGCGACACACTTGGTTCAACATGGAGTCACAGCAGTCAGTACGACACACTTGACTCAACAATAAAAGCTTCACTATACTGTCGTGGAATATTCTAATCCACATATATAAATTATCAAGTAAATATAAAGCCTAATAAATACATATAATAAATAAAGGAAGAAGAATGGTAAAGAACAGTGCTGTCACAATGACTGTACTCGAAATCCCCTTGTTTTCTACTGCGTATGCAAATTGTAACGTTTCACGTTGATATTAAAGGCCTTCTGCAACATACACGCGTTTCCCAAACACACAATAAAATGTGCTGCCTTTCTAAGAAAAACCTTGAAATATGCAAGTTGACCTAAATTTTAAATTCCATTCATGTCTTTTTCTACACTATGTTACCAAGATCAAAAGACAGATGGACAAAAGGATAGCGAGAAGGGAGAGGCAGAAAGCCGAACACTAAACACGCTTCGCGCGATACACAAATGCTGCCATCACGCGTGTAAGACTACATGCACTAACTTTTTTTCAGACGGACAGTGATAAAATACATTACCCATCCCAGAGTTAGGTTTATAAATCCTGAAAAACTCTTATTAGAAAAGATAACATTAGATGGGTTTACGGTTGAAAACATAACAGTACCCAGACAGCACATCTTCGAAACAGGAGGTAGAAAATACATATTTTGAACGCAGCCACGTAGCTCTTTTAAATTTGGATATTTGGGTTCCTTAGGGCTTGCTGACCAAGAATATGTAAAACGTTACGCAAATAGTCCAGGAATTAATAAATTATACCCAAAATAAAAATAGTGGGGATGCCTGACAGCATGGAATCATTTCTGCTCATAAAATTTTTTTATAACGTGTTTGAAAAAAATCTTACGTTACAGAATTAGCCTACCATGTAAACTCCAAATTGATTGGAGCGCAACAAATGAAAGACTAACCACGATTGGTCGGGCTATAAATACTATCTTTTCGTTGTTAGGGGAGACGTGAAAAGGTAACATTTTTTCAAACACTTGTCGAAACGTGGCCTCATTGGCTAGACTCGCTGATATACTCACTTAGGAGCGTTAGTTCGAGACCACTAGTGCAAATAATCTTGATAAAGCAACAGTGCGTTGAAGCCAGCTCATATTTGTGTTAAATAAAAGCCTGGAACATAAGCAGATGGGAATTTGTGCCAGTAATTGTGCCAGAATTCATTGCTAATCAACGTATCTGTGTTTATTTCCATGAAATTGTGGTAAGCTTGAACCATTCAGTATCTTTTAATGAAAACTGAATGTAAATTGTTAATTTATGCCTGTATATATATGTGTAGTTCAGTGGCAAACAGGAGATAAAGCCTATAATGCTCCAGCCTGAACAGAGGGTGTCGGAGGGAAGTAAAACGGCATGGAATGGCCAAATAGTACACTGACACCTGGATGATTGATTAGACAGAAATAATGCTGGAAGTGCAGAGGCGTAGTGACCATTAAGGAGGGTAATGCTGGTATAAAGTATTTCAGATGAAGCTGACAGTTGGCCTAACGCTCTGAACTCAATGTTTGTGTTGTATTGTGCTCAGTGTAGAACTAGAGTATCAATTAGTTATGAAGTAGAAGGTACATCCTTCTTGTTTTCAGGGACCGTGGTCTTGATGGTACTGAGCAGCACCTGGTCAGAGCTTTGCTGAATCCAGAGTCGGACAGCATACTCCTTGGTCCATTTAGCTATCAGTGAGGTGTCTCCAGAGCCCAGGGGAGAATTCGAGCAGAGGAGTCCTTTCCTGCCGCCATCACGCAAGATAAGCTGATTTGGCCAGCTGAGCTCAACATTATGTCCCCTCATCTTGAAATGACTTTGTAAAAATAACATTCAGAGGGGAATTTAATTGTCTTAATATCAGGAACTGAGAACATCTCCAATACTAGTCCCAAAAGACAAACTATTGAAGTCATGATGACAAATACCAACAGAGCTTGAACAAAACAAAACCAGTATTACCTCATATTACCACTACACAACTGACACACATAGGATATTTTAATAATATATGTCACTACAATATTCATATTGATAAAGTCTGTACATATACTTGTAATTAAAATTGATTGTGATTCCTGGTTCCTTTGTATTTGAATCAGGACACATATACCTTTATGATAACCATGAATACATATTGTTATTTGAAAAGTTATCAGTGACTCCTTAAGATATTCTCATAGAGTGTTATATGTATGTGAGTGTCACAGTGTTGTCAAGAGTAGTGGATTAAATTAAATTGTTTATCTGTCTGTTGTTGTGACTTACACTTCATCATACACATACCCTAGACACCTAACGTAGTCATCACACTATTCCAGAATAATTCTGACTGAGATATATAGATATGTGGTAGCAAGTAAGGTTATCTATAATACACTACTCTTAATAGATATAGATACCTTCACAGCTGATCTCAGTCAGTACACTAAGTCCCCTATAA